>PISX010022153.1:0-32263 GCA_004024625.1 Mellivora capensis
TCCTCGATAATCCTTGAACACACCTTGTACCCTGAGTTACAAGTAAATTTCACTCTATTTACAATACTCTATTTATAATTGCAACTTGCTCCTCTTTCCAGTATTCTTAACCCACTTCTTTGCATCTTTTCCTTCAAGATACTTAGCATCTTCAACATAATATTTTATTTAGTATGACCATTTTGTTACCTGCATATTTCCCACTGGTGAAGGTAAGTTACATGAAGGTGGAGGTGTTTGTCTTGTTCACAGATACAGACCAAGTCCCCTCTACATTTCCTAGCACATGATGGATAATCACAAAATACATTTGAATGAATGTACTTATATTCACTTGTAGTAAAATATATTCACTTGTGTGTATAAGAGGAAAAGACATCATTCATTCTCCTGCTTTTTATTTTGCATAATCTGCACCTGTCACTGTCTTCTTCTCTAAAATAATAATGTGTTTAGTGTCTTCTTCTTTTACTTGACTCAATATTTTTTGTTACTTATCTTCTCATAAACTCTGCAAAAGAACAACAGACTAACATAGTTTTCTTACATATAAATAATAATATACATGGCCAAGTCACTTACTGTCTCTATCACAATTTCAAATGTTTAAAATAATAGAACTGTACTATATATTTTAAGATCATTTGCAGATCTAAGTTTTGAGAGGTCTGAGGTACTTTATATTTATATATACACTTACATGTAACACAAGCATCATAAATGTGTTATATATAATTATATATATAAATATATACCTATATTTATGATTTTGGTTAAAATACTTATTAAATATCTTCCTGTAGATGAAGAACCATCTCCATGAAATGAGGAGCCATTTCATCCACAGCATTGTGCTAGGTATCTATTTGAGGAGAAATGTTTAAGTATGCTTCTATTCATAAACTCAGTGTATATGTATTGAGGACCTACAAGGTACTAGACATTGGAATAAGGGACAGAAGAATACAAGACAAACAAGACTGATGTCCTCATGAAACTTAATTTGGAGGCATTAAAATAAAAATATTTGGAAATAATTTTTTTCTATTTTTCATTATTCATTTATCATTCATTATAAATTTCCATTATAATCATATAAAATACAGATAATATATAGTCAACTGTGTTATAAAAATATTTTTTTCAAAGTAGAAATGCCTTAAAGCAATGTGTCTAAGGAGAAATACTATTTTTTTAGATTTTATTTATTTATTTGTGAGGGAGAGAACGAGTGGTAGGCAAGGGCAGAGGGAGAGAGAGAGAGAGAGAGAGAGAAGCTGACTCCCTGCTGAGCAGGAAGTCAGATGCAGGGCTCTATCCCAAACACCCAGAGATCATAACCTGAGCTGAAGGCAAATGCTTAACCAACTGAGCCACCCAGGTGCCCCTAAGGAAATATACTATCAAGAGATGAATTTTTGAAGGATAATATAATGTATATGTAATTTTATTAGAGTAAACTGATACAGTGTTTTTACTTCTTTACAGATAGTCTAGTGGTTATTTATTCAATTTCAAATTTATTTTTGAGGTTGCAATATTGTGCTGCCTTCTGTCCAATGCCTAAAAACAATTACTTTATATATTTTTTTCAGTTTCGTATTTGATTATACATTGAGAATTTTTCAAGTACCAATTTTCTATCATTGCCTGAATAAGGGGTATCTACTTTTTCAAAAAATAAAATTTTATGTGATACTGCCTTTGTAGAATAAAAGTATACAATATTTGAAAAATATTTAAAAACTTCTGGATAGACATGAAGAAACCATGTTATTCTGAAAAAGTAAAGCCACATAAAGTATATCTAAGCTCATAGAAAGGTCATCTGGGAAAGAACAGATCTAATAAGAGACGATTTGAGAAGCTGTTGAAGTTATACAGACAAGCAATGATCAAGAGGTGGAAAAGGACAGTAGTTGTAGGAATGAAATGTAATAGAATGTTCAATATTTTAAAATGAAAATGTAACATAATTAGTCATTTCCAACATATTTAAGCACTAGTAGTATACAAAATTATGGTGATTCTGAAATACCTACAGCAGAGACTATGTTGTCCTAAGACTATTTATTTTAACATAGACTATGGGATTTTAAACCCAACTCATAACAGTGACACTTCTAAAATCCCTTTGGGTTCCAAAATTGTTAAAAATGTTTCCTCCATCTTCATGCTATTCCATGAATCTATATATTGCAATTTCTTTTTATAAGCTAATTAAAGAAGTAAGATTTATAAAGGACCAGAGGTCAAATCAATGCAGTAGAACACTATAATTTGTTTTACTGGGTCGTATGAGTGAGTTGTGATCAAGAGTGAGAAAATTATGGGTGAAACTATTTTAAGTAACAGATTAACACCTAGAGGATTAGAACGTTAGGTAAGACACTTTACTAAGGTAAGCAAGTGAGCAGGTCATTGAACAGTATGTAATTAAGGTTATGGGCTACAGATATGATACAAATTAAGATATGAGCCCATTAGTTTCTGAGAAATTACAGATCAGGGCTCATGACTTGTTTTTCCCCAGATACTATCACAATACCCAATTAATAGTCGGAATGCAGTATGTTGTTGTTTGCTACCAAGTGAATGCCCTTCCTCTTTGGAAGAAAAACAAAAGGTCTAACACAGTTTGAGAAAAATCTCACATTTTCCTAATAGGTCTTCTACTTACTGAATATTCATGTAACAAGCACTAAATCAATTGGATTATATTTGGGATCACTCATAACTTGTTCCTGCGAACTTGTCATGGCCATTCTTAGTCAAAATTATCCTTTCAGATGACCAAATGTGTGTTTATTGAAGTGAAAAGGACCCATCCTTGGAATAGCTATCAAACCTGGAAGTTCTAGATTAGCGAATTCATGATCATGAGCTCATTCCTGCATCTTTTTTCTGTAAAGTAGACCATCTGCATTTATTCAAGTTTAAGTGTAATCTGATGCCAATATGTCAAATAAATCCTTGGATATACTGAGGCTGTGCAGGTAGTAAACATATACATATACATATACATATACATATGCATATACATATACATATACTTACATACCCAGATACATACAGAACAAGCTGCTTTGGTTTCCTCAAGAGATGGTGCCATAGCCTGCCATTAGTTTTTGTTCCTAGCAGGTTGAACACTGGGCTTAGCCGTAGCTAGCCTAACATTGGTAGTATGAGAGTATGAGTCAATGCTGTTGGACCCTGAAATTGCCTTCATGGCTGCCACTGTGGCCACTTCTTGGGCCTCCTATGCCCCGCTGGCAGTTGCCAGTTACAAAGGCTTGCAAAAAACCCCTTTCCTGGCTCATTTTGGTGTCTTTTAGGATTGGTTCCTTTTCAGAGATGGGTACATTCTAGTTAAACCTGACATGTGACATATTTATATATAATTTGCCTATATACTGAACTTTTTTGCCCCTCAATACTGTACTATGTAATCCTTCAGGATCCTAAACAGCTTCTCAGTCTTGCTTCTCAGTCTCAGCTACTGCCCATGAATCTATTTGTATTCTCTCCAGGGCCACTACTCTGTCCATGCAAAGTGGATGACCATGTTATATTCTGAAGT
Source organism: Mellivora capensis (assembly GCA_004024625.1). Taxonomy (NCBI): domain Eukaryota; kingdom Metazoa; phylum Chordata; class Mammalia; order Carnivora; family Mustelidae; genus Mellivora; species Mellivora capensis. The sequence goes on from PISX010022153.1 coordinate 3,581, forward strand.
TATGCCCATCGAGAAGATATACCTTTGTCACTATTTTCAAGGCTAACCATTATAGTAGTATAACATAATTGCTATTGATTTTGACTTGCACATTCATACCGAAACAAACCATCAATAAACCAAGCTAAGGATTTCTTATCCTCTTTTTATAAAAGTATTTATTTATTTTTAGAGAGAGACACAGAGAAAGAGTGTGCACCCACATGTCAGTGAGGGAGGGGCAGAGAGAAAGGGAGAGAATCTCAAGCAGATGCCCTGCTGAGCATGGAGCCCTATGCAAAACTTTATCTCAGGATCCTGAGATCATGATCTGAATTGAAATCAAGGGTCAGACACTTAACCAACTCAGCCACCCATGCGCCCATCTTATCCTCTTTTATCTGGTCATTAGAGATCCCCATAGACACAAGGTGAAAAGAAGGTATCATGGGCATCTGGGCTTCCTACACATGTGTTCGACTTCTGTACTCTATCACTAATTGTAATGCATTCCAGATATACTACTTCACTCATGTATCAATGAGTCATTTCGGTGATGTTTTTGGACTATGTAGGTAATCCATATCTTATCTGACTAAATTATGACCAAGTTGGTAGAGCTAACATAGCGCTGGAACAAAACTATGACTATGTTTTATTTATTCCACATGAATGTGAACTGGTTTTAATTATCTTTTCTTAGAGGGAGAGAAAAGAACACATTTTCCAGATCAGCCACATATCCTATGACTGAGGCTATATTAAAGTTTAGCAAAGGTATTTTATATTTGGGCTACTATTAAGTTGAACTTGGCAGTAGTATAGTCATCATCCAGCAACCATCCTATTTCTATAGGAGTTAGAATTGGTGAATCAAAGGAGATATGATGAGAACCACTCTTCCAGCTTCTTCTAAATTATTGAGGGTAGGTAGCATTAGTATTTTCTAAGCCACCTAGGATGCAATATAAAATTTTTGAATTACTTTCTTGTGCTGGGAAGAGTACTTTCTGAAGACTTCCCTTAAAATTTCCTACCAAGGGGCACCTGGGTGGCGCAGTGGGTTAAAGCCTCTGCTTTCAGCTCAGGTCATGATCCCGGGGTCCTGGGATTGAGCCCCGCATCCGGCTCTCTGCTCAGCAGGGAGCCTGTTTCCTCCTCTCTCTCTGCCTGCTTCTCTGTGATCGCCGTCTGTCAATAAATGAATAAAATCTTAAAAAAATATTTCCAACAAGATAATTCTTCCTCAATGGACTAAAGAAACATAGTGGTAAAATGTGAACCAGATCACCAATGTAAGTTCTGTAACCAGCCCTTGCCCAGGACCTATTTCTTATCTCCCTTCTCCACATCTATCCCACATATATTCCATTTCTAATAGGGAAGGGGCACAATGACATGATAATGCTTTAGGTTTCCAGATGAGTCAACACCGACCCTGTTTCTAACATCTCTCAATATGTCTGGCAATCTATTCACCAGTCCACAGTTACCAGAGGAAATGACCAAGGCTCTCTTTAGTGAAGGACTAGTATATCCATTTTGTGTATACTTAAGTATGGTTTTGCATGGTCTTTTTTCCTGGGTATCTCATTATCTCTTCTGGCAATGGTTTCTAAGTCTGATAACTGATTTAGGTCTAGAATCTTGGCAAGGGGTCATGAGTCTTAAATGGACCAAATATTTTCAGTCCCCTGATCTTCCATCCTTGATTTCCTCTGTTGCTACAAACTGAATAGTAATTTGTTGGCTGCCCACCCATGTTTTCCCTGGGGAGCTTGTGTTCTGTATCCATATGGTTGTAAACCATATTCATTACCTTTTTCATATTACATCCTCTCAGCTACCACTCAAACTTTGCCAGTCATCATTATGGCTGGTTGTAACCACTTCTCTTCGGGTGGTGAAACACTTTTGCCTGGCCTCTATTTTCTTGTTATTAGTGAGACAAGTTCTTTTCTTTTCTTTCCTTTTCCCTTCCCCTTTCCCTTCCTTTCTTCTCTTCTATTCTCTTGGGAAGCTACCATTCATCTGGAAACATAGTTTTTGGAGGGACAGTGAGAGGGCAGAAGATGGAGGGGCAGCAACATGTGTGTGTTTCTGGCTCTGGCTTAGTGAGTCAAATTCTCCAACAATTTCTCCTACTTTCATGTCTGGTATGAGAAAGAATGAGCCTTTTGCCATTTCATTGCTTAGAGCTTTGGTCTTTCTTTGGAACATTATGATTTTGTGAGCCTTATGACTGCTTGTAATATATCCAGTCTAGAATATCTCTTGCTTCACTGTCTATAAGGCAATTCTGGCATTTTATCTTTATTCAACGTGGGTCATCAAATTTCCATGGCATAGAGGCATTATACTGATCAGTTTGACCAACTTCTGGGGTCCTTTCCAGGAATTTATACCCTGTAATTTTGAATAACACTCCAAGTCCAGTTTTATATTCCAACTCTCTTGATCAGCACCCTCAGAATCTAGTTTCATGTTTAAAGGTATAAATGACAGTGTCTTGTACTACCTTTGCAGTATAGTCCATTTCTCCTTTATGAGGACCAACACATCCCCAGAGGGGAAATTCAATAGAATTAACCCTATTTACACCTATTGGTGTAAGCACCAGTAACCACCTGCCAAGCACGAGATGGCAGGAGATCCTAGGGTGCACTGTGGTGGTTTTCTACTGTGTCAATTTACCTAAGAAGAAATCTTATGTTATATGTATATCTTTTTAAAAATGTTTCTTTATTGGAGCAAGATTCCTGACCATAGAATGATATATTTATTAAACAGAAACGTGTACAGAAACTACTATATACTATCCATCTAGACAGGTTTTGTTACACTGTACCTATTGATGGAATAGTCCCACTGACAAAGTTTAAATGTCAAAAATCTTTGAATTTGACCAAATTGTCCATTAATTCATTTCTGAAAAATTTAAGTGGCATCTAAGGTTAGCTACTATATTTCTACAGCATCAAAAAGCCTATAGTTTCTCAAAATGTTATTCTATGTACAATAGCATTTAGTCTATTGTCTCATCCAAATTCATATAGATGGGTCTCATTTGAGAACTTATGCTAAAGAGCTAATACTTAGAGACAAGAGTACTCCTAGTCTGAGTTTCTTATAGTCAACACAGACTTCTTTCTGTGATTGCCTATCTTTTTGCCCACATTTTATAGTGCCAAGGAAGACATACCAATTGCCCTTGTGTAACTTGACATTAAATCACCAGATCTGTCTGATGGTGAAGGCAGACACTATTATCAGATAAATAAAGGCCCATTTAAAAAATAATGCCAGTTTGAGATACAAATCAAGGATGGATACAATATACTTAGAACTGAGTTTTGATTAATCTGGTATCCCGAATGATGTGAAAAGTTCTAGAAACTGATGGCATATTGTACCCATGATGATCCCCCGCTTTAGGAAACATTAATCCAGTGATTCACGTCCCTTTACTCCATCCATAGCCCTGAAGTCATCCTGAAAAGTGGGTATCAAAACAATACGGAGTTAGGGTAACAAAGTTTGACAATATGTTATACAAGTCAAATTTGGAAAGACATATTAAGTATATCTGCTCTGAGAGAAAAGCATCAAATTCTTTGGGTACACAATTCATAGTTTTATTGTAACAAAGCACCTGGTACACTTTTTTTTTTAAGATTTTATTTATATGACAGGGAGAGAGAGATCACAAGCAGGCAGAGAGGCAGGCAGAGAGGGGCGGGGAAACAGGCTTCCCACTGAGCAGAGAGGGCTGGTTGTGGGGCTTGATCCCAGAACCCGGAAATCATGACCTTAGCTGAAGGCAGAGGCTTAACCCTCTGAGCTACCCAGGTGCCCCTATAGCTCTAGTTTTTAACTTTTTTCCTTTAAGTCAAGAGAAAGTAGACAGATACATGTTGGCAAGTGCTAACTGTCCATTTTCATATAGAGAAGCAGTGTAATCTCTGAGCCTAATACACAGAAGAAAGAGGAAAACAGAATTTGATGCACTGCTACATAGGGAAATAAGGAAGAAATAAGGAAGCAGAGGGTTATCTTTTTTTTACCACAGAGCAGGGTGGTGTTGATTCCATAGTTTTTATTGAGACTGGAAGGTAAAAAAATGAATTTGGAACAGAAAAGGGTAGAGATTCTTTTCCCACTATATTCTGCTCCAGGCATACCCCACTCCCAATTAAGTTGAGAACCATGGTAAAAAGGAAATTCTTGCCTCAAAAAACTCAAAAATGGGGTCACAAGGCACAAGATAAAAAACAAAGAAGAAAACAACAACAACAACTGCAACTTGTTCCCAGGGATTGGAGAAAATTTTCAAAAGTAAGGTTAGAATCCATCAGTGTTCACTGTCATCTCCTTCATCATCCTCTCTACCCTCCCCATCATCACCTTCATCTTCTTTACCTTCATCTTCATCCCCTTTATCAGTATCTTCCAATGCTTTGTTTTCTTCATCACTTTCTTCTCCTTGCTTTTATTAATCATCCATGTCAGAAACTATACTGTAATGGATTTGGCCAAATATCATCTTTGATGACCTCTCCTAACACATTTGCACCTGCATCAGAATGGTCAGTAAATCTGGTTAAGAAATGTTCTGGTTCCTTATGCTGTCTCTTTCTGCTGGCTTTATTTTGTGTATGACTTGAACATTTCAGTAAATCCTTTCCAAATTTACAGTTGATTTCAGTGACTTTGAAGATGGATTACTACTCTCATTCACATGAAATTCTTTGTAGAGACTTTGTTTTGGAAACTAGGGTTTTCATCAAAATAAAAATTGATTCTGTAACCTAATTTAATATCTTCTAAATTCTGTGACTTCAACTCTTGTTAAATAGTGCTTCTTCATCCTCCTCCCCAAGCAGGCAAACACTTGTGGTTGGTTGGCAAATGTGATTGCATCCAAATTTGGGATTATAGTGCTCAAGTCGGCCTATTCTGAAAAACAAAAAAACAAAACAACAAAAAAACAAAAAACCAAAAACAAACAAACAAACAAACAAAAAACCGGCTAGCAGAGTTTGCTAGATTTTTATTCTTTCAAAATCTCCTCACTGGCTTGTTGGTTAAGTCTATTTCATTTGTACTTAATCACGTGTTTCTTGCTGTTCTTTTTCTGAGGTCCGGATTCTACCGTGGTTGGAATGGAGCTCCTTTTAAAGGAGCTGATACCTGTGGAACTGTTCCTCCAGGGCGTGAAAGCAGTGCAGCTGCGAGGGGATGAGAGCGGACGGTAAAGCCCGCACCCGCAGTTTCTGCTTAGCTAGGAGGGCGTGGGTGTTCGGCCCCGCCTCCTCCAGGCGCAGCCCTCTCTTGAGACGCACAGGCTCAAGCGCCCAGCGCCGCGTGCTATCACCCTGAATCCTGCTTTAGGAGGCTTGGCGGTGGCAAGGCTGCGGCAGGCGGGTGTTTAGCTCTTCTGGCTCCTCAGGCTCCAGCTCTCTTTTCCCTCTTCTGGGAGCCACCGCCTCTTCACATCAGCAGTAGCCGGAGGTCTTACGGTGTCTTAAAGTAGGTATTAGTTTTCTTAAGTTTGAAAAATTTAAGTGATAGTTTTTGTCTTTATTGGAGTAAGAAAACATAAGGCGTACACCCTCTGAACAAAGTGTACAATACTCTATTGTTAATTATAGGCATAATATTGTTCAGTAGATCTCTAGAACTTATTTACCCTGAATAACTGAAACTTTATACCCTTTGAACAGAACTCTCCATATCTTTCTGTCCAGCCCCTAAAAACCATTTGTTTCTGAGTTTGGCCACTTTTTTAAAGACTTTATTTATTTATTTGAGAGAGAGAGAGAGACAGAGAGTGAGCACAGGAGAGTGGGTTGAGGGACAGAGGGAGAAGCAGACTTCCCACTGAGCAGGGAGCCTGAGGTGGGGCTGGATCCTGGAACTCCAGGATCATGATCAGAAGTAAGGCAGACGCTTAACCAGCAGAGCCACGCAGGTGCTCCTGAGTTTGGCCATTTTGATACTTAATATAGGTGAGATCATTCCTGATTTGCCCTCCTGTGCCTGGCTAATTTCACTTAGCATAATGGCCAATTGATTTATGCATGTTATTGCAAATAGCAGAATTTCATTCTTGCTTAAGGTTAAATAATGTTATTTTGCAAGTAAATGCCTCATTTTCTTTATCCATCAATCTTTCAATGATGTCGAAAGTTCAAACAGCAGAAGTAAAACCAGTGAGCCACCAAAGCAGCAATTTGTGGAAGTTTATTGCGCACACACCAAAAAGATAGTTTGTGAACTGGGAGCACTGAAGCCAAAACATAAAAGAAAATTCAGGAATATATTGTTATAAAAGTGGCTATATAAGTGAGACGGCATTAAATGTTTATTCTTTACGGAGATTGGTTATAATATTTTAATTTTTCTAAATGATAGGTAATTGGTCAGTAGTTATTTCATACTAACCTTGGGAGACACTGTAAGTTTTGTTTATGATTTCCAGAAGCATAAATAAGAAAAGACCGGGGTCAAGCTAGTTTTGCAAAATAAGTTTAATTATACTTTGTATGACTAAGCTGGTTTTATCTGCTCAGAGAGTTTTCAGTGCTGGTATGTGTTCGTTTTGATTTTAGCAGTGGAAATTTAGGTTGTTCCCATAGCTTGACTATTGTAAATAATGCTGCAATAACCATGGGAGTGCAGATCTTGATTTCAGTTCTGTAGGATTGCTAGAGCTAATGATAGTTCTATATTTAATTTTTTTTCAGGAAGCATCATACTGTTTCCCACAGTGGCCTCAACATTTTATAGTCTACGAACAGTATTGAGAGTTACAATTCCTCCACATCCTCACAAACCCTTGTTATTTTTAATTTTTATTTTTGATAATAGCCATCCTACCAGTTGTGAAGGGACATATAATTATATTGATTGCCATTTCTCTGATGATTAATCATATTGAGCTTCTTCTTATATGCTTGTTGGCCATTTGTGTATCTTTTGCGGAGAAATGTCTATTAAGGTTCTTTGTGCATTTTTTAATCAAGCTGTTTGGCCATTTTTGTTTGTTGTTGTTTTGGGGGTTTCTCTGGTTTTATATATTTTTGTTTTGTTTGTTTAGTTTTGTTTTGTTTTAGTATTGAGTTGAACATCTTTATGTATTTTGTACAGTAACCCCATATCAGATACATGATTTGCAAAATTTGTATATTTTCTTCCATTCCCTAGGTTGTCCTTTCATTGTGCTTATGGTTTTATTTTTGGGGTAGAAGATTTTTGCTTTACTTTAATCTCATTTGCCTATTTTTGCTTCTAATGTCTGTTTTTTTGATGTCAAATCCAAGAAATCATTGCTAACAAGACCAATGCCTTAAAGCTTTTGCCTGTGTTTTCTTCAGGAAGGTTTATACCTACAAGTTTTATGTCTTTAGTTAAGTCTTTAATCCATTTTGAGTTGGGTTTTGTGTATGGTATAAAACACCAGTTTCATTGTTTTGCATATGTATATCCAGTTTTCCCAGCACCATTTGTTGAAGAGACTATCCTTATGGGTTGTTGGCACTCTTGTCAAAGAAGAGTTGACAGAATGTTTGTTTCTGGGTTTGTTTCTGTCCATTAACTTGGGGTATCCTCCCACTTATTTGTGTTTTCTTTAATTTCTTTCAGCAATATTTCATAATTTTCAGATATAAATAAATCTTGTATATTCTTAATTATATTTACATTAAAGTATCTTATTCTTTTTGATGCTTTTGTAGATGGGATTTTTCTTTTAATTCTTAAAAATTTTCTTAATTTTTGAATTTTAAAAGAGTTGGTCTTAGTGTATAGAAATGTAACTGATTTTTGTATGTTGATATTGTATTCTTGAACTTTACTAAATTCATTTATTGATTCTAACACTTTTTAGTGGAGTCATTAGGGTTTTCTATATACAAAATCATGTCATCTACAAAGAGAGGTAATTTTACTTCTTTCTAAATTAGGTATCATTTATTTCTTTCTCTTGCTCAATTTCTGTGGCTAGGATTTATCGTACTGTGTGATATAAAATTAGTGAAAAGGGTTATCTTTGCCTTGTTCTTTATTTTAGAGGAAAAGCTTTCAGTATTTCAGCACTGAGTATGTTAGCTACGAAATTTCATATATGACCTTTATTATTTTGTTTTAATTGTGTTCTATTCCTAGTTGAGAAATTTTATAATAAAAGTGTTGAATTTTGTCAAATAATGTTTTTGCATCTGTTGAGATGATCATATGATTTTTATCCTTTATTTTGTTAATGTAGTGTATCACATTTATTAATTTTCATATGTTGAACCATCCTTGCATTCCATAGATAAATCCTCTTTGGTCATGGTGTATGATCCTTATGAAGGCTTGTTGAATTCAGTTTGCTGACATTTTGTTGAGCATTTTTGCATCTGTGCTTATTAGGAGGAATGTTGGCCTTTGCTTTTCTTTTGCTTGGTTTTTTGTTTGTTTGTTTGTTTGTAGTGTCTTTGTCTGGATTTGGTATCAAGATAATAAGTTTGATAGTGTTCCTTCCTCTTCAGCTTTTGGCCAAATTTGAGAAGGATTGGCATTAATTCTTCATTAAAGTGTTTAGTAGAATATAGCAGTGAGACTTTTCTTTGTTGGGAGGCTTAATTATTGATTCAATCTCCTTACTCATTATTGATCTGTATAGGTGTTTTATTTTTTCACAATTCAGTCTTGGTTGGTAGGTTTTATATTTCTAGGAATTTATCCATTTCCACTAAGTTATCCAATTTGTTGGCATACAATTGTTCATAGCAGTCTTTTGTAATCCTTTTTTATATCTATGGTATCAGTTGTAATGTCTCATATTTCCAACATCATTTGAGTTTTCACCTATTTTTCTCAGTTTAGCCAAAATTTGTTTAGTTTTTTTAAAAAAACTTGACTTTGTAAGCTTGATTTTTTTTCTATTTTTTTGTCTTCTGTTTTGTTTATGTGTGCTCTAATCTTTATTATTTCCATTCTTCTGTTAGCTTTTAGCTTAGACTGTTACTGTTCCTCTTATTCCTTGAGGCATAAAATTAGATAGTTTGAGGGTTTTTTTAACATGGACATTTAATGCTATAAAATTCCTTCTTAGTACTGCTTTTACTGCATCACATACATTTGATATGTAATACTTTTTTTTCATTTGTCTTGGAATATTTTCTAATTTTCCGTATGATTTCTTTTTTGAACCATTGGTTCAAGAGTGTATGGTTTAAATTTCACATATTTTGAATTTTCAAGTTTTTCTTCTGTTGATTTCTAGCCTCATTTGACGGTAGTTGGAAAAAAATTCTTGCTGTTATTTCCATCTTTGTAAATTTGTTAAAACTTTATTTTTAACCTAACATATGATCTATACTGAAGAATGTTCTATGAGTAGTTGAAAGGAATGTATATATGTCCCTGCCATTGGATAGAATGTTCTGAGTATGTCTGTTAGGTCCATTTGATCTGTAATGATGTTCAAATCCACTATATCTTTATTGACTTTCTGCATGTTATATGAATTATTGAAAGTGTATTGAAGTCTTCTAATATTATTTTGTGGCTCTCTCTTTCTGTTTTAATTTTTGGTAATGTCTGCTTTATGTATTTTGGTGTTTTGATGTTGCATGTCTATATATTTATAATTGTTTCATCTTGGTGAATTGACCTTTTTATCATTATATAATGTTCTTTGTCTCTTGTGGCAGTTTTTGTCTTAACATAACTTTTTTCTGATAGAAGTATAGCCACTGTTGCTCTCATTTGTTTACAATATTGATGGAATTATTTATAAGTGTTGAATTTAACATATTTTTACCCTTGGGTTTTGGAAAATGTCAAGCTAAGGCAGAAATAACAAGGAAAAGGAGATATTAAGTAGATTGAGACAATGTGATAAATTAAGAATTAGAGAAATATCAAATTGAGTGGGATAGACAAAGTTATCATGATGGAAGAGATCACAGGTAACATACAAGAAAAAATACTACTTTATAGATGAAAGGCTAAAACAGCTCAATGGGGAAATACATTAAAAATTCTATTATCATTTTGATTAGAAAGCGTGTCTATTTATCTTTCCTTTGGCTATTTACCTTGACATTTAATTTAGCATAAGTTTAAAAAAGTAATGCCAATATGGAAACTGACAGCTACTTTTTTGCCTATGTTGTCAGAATCTGAAAAGCTCTGTTGTGAAATATCATGTAGTACCCCTTTGGATAATTCTGTCTTCTTATGGATTATTTATATTTGTGCATGCTTTGAGTTACAAATATTCAGTACATATACATGCACTGAATAAGTGCATTATCATGAAACTGCAAAACTATTCTTGCAGACAGAATTGACTGCTTGTCGTTACTGGCTTCAAATGGGCACTATACAAACTTTTATCATTGCCCCATTGACAATTTAGTAAACTTACTTATTTGAATACACTTATGTATCCAGCTACCATTAAAGTATACTATATTTTTCTGGAGGGAAAGACCTAAGTTCCATCATTATTGTTTTCTTAGAAATGTCAGTTTATTGGGGCACCTGCATGGCTCAGTGGGCTAAGCCTCTGCCTTCAGCTCAGGTCATGATCCCAGGATTCTGGGATCAAGCACTGCATTGGGCTCTCTGCTCAGCGGGGAGCCTGCTTCCCCCACTCTCTCTCTGCCTGCCTCTTTTGTGATCTCTGTCTGTCAGATAAATAAATTTTTTAAAAAATCTTAAAAAAAAAAGAAATGTCAGTTTATTGCTAAATCAGTGAATATTTATTAAATGAATGAAAGAAAGGACAAATGAAATTTTAGCTGTGACAAAAGTTTTGTCTTTTGTAATTTTCTTAAACTTTCTTATAATGCATGGTTATTTTAAGTGGGTTTCACACTAGAATGAAAATGATTTGGCCTGGGCAAGAAAAATGTAAAACTTCAGTCCAAGGTAGAAGGAAATTAAATATTCATTTCACAGCTATAACATCAATTGGGTTATCAGATTGTGGTAGTATTGAAGTGGGTAAAACACAGCATTTTCCTCAGGTATTTTCCAAAATATGTATGCTTTTTAAATTTGTTTTTCTACTATCTCTTTTTCCTGTATACTAACCTAGAGCAACATATTCTTGTTGATTGAATTGATATTTCTATTCTTGAATAATTTAGGAGACAAAGAGGTAGACCATATCACATTTTAAGCTCTTCTATATCATATTCCCAGGAATGAAAGAAAAAAAACAAATGAAATGGTAAAGAGAAAATAAAACTTTCCAAATATTTTCAGATTTTCATGTAGACTTACAGTTTTAGAAAAGAGAAATGAATTTTTATGTTGAAATAAAGCAGCAATAGTATTGTAATATTTAAAATAGACCAGATGTTTATTTTGTTGGTTTTATTAAAATTTTATTACTCATGGATATTATCACTGGTTAATTTGGCTTTCTGTCCTATGAAAAAAATTTAAATGAACTGCAGTTTTCCATAGAGACTTTGGAAATTGCTGAAAGTCATCTTCTCTCCAGAGACCTTGTCTTATCACAGCACATCAACTGAAAGTGCAAATATCTAATATGCTAAGCTCTCTACAACTGCACAGCCTCAGCAGTGCTTGGTACAGGGTGGTTTGTTAGAGAAATGAAGGAAGAATTTAGAGAACTGGGTTGGGATATCATTTGGCCTAGGACATATTCAGTTCACTCAAATATTTTTGTTTTTTTAAATAGGAGGTGGTCTTTATAGTCCTTTTTTAAAAATAGATTTTATGTATTTAAGAGAGAGACAGAGAGCAATAGAGAGAACAAGCAGTAGCTGGGGTAGGGGGGTTGGAAGGGCAGAGGGAGAGGTCAGGCTCCCTGCTGACCAGAGAGCTGGGAGGCACTGGACTGGATCTTAGGACTCTGGGATCATGACTTGAGCCCAAGGCAGACGCTTAACTGACTGAGCCACCCAGGTGCCCCTCACTCAAATTTTTTTTTTAATACATTCAACAATAAATGTAATGAAGGATACATAGTTTTATAATTGCAAATGACTAACAACATAAAATGTCTCTAGTGAATAGTATTTTTACATTGAAGATGCTTTCTATCTGAATGATTTTAGGGTTTATATATGAAATATAATTGATTAGTTACCATTCAATTTTTTAAAAATAAAATTTAAATTTGTTCTATATATGTTTGCTGGCCATTTGAAAAATATGTGCAGAATACAAAATTAGAAAAGCAAGTAATGATATATACCATTTTAAGTTCATTGAGTTAATAGTCAAGTTACTCTGATTTAGTTTAAGCAGTACATAAAGGTGGGAAGAAGGCATGGACAATACATTGTGGTAAGTTTTGGTCAATTTCAGTTTAGTTTGGTGGTAGCCTCCCATACCCCATCCTCTAGCCCTGTGGCAGGTAGCTGTGCGTTTGTTCCTGGAGGAGCTTTTCACAGACTGTAAAAGCCAGGGTAAGCAGTAAGGATCCTATTCTTTAAATATTGGTGATCAGTGTTCCAATTGCTGATATAGGACACTTAGGATCTCAGAGGTGTAGACAAATAGGCAGGGGGCAATTGTTACTGCATCTCCCCTTATTCTTACAAGTCCTTCCCCCTCCAAGTAAGTTAACACCTAGGGGATTTAAAGAAACAGCTCCTTTTTTCCCTTTCTTTTTGCTCTTTGTTCCCTTTTGGGATCCAGATGTTAATGATGAGGACATTCAAAAGCAACTGCATATCCAGGAGAAATTAGAAAGTTAGCAGGTAGGTTCAGGGAAAGGTGCTATCTCAGAAAAGATGCCTTAGGCTAATTCTCAGCACTAAGACAGCCTACCTTAATAAAAACAACAACAACAACAACAACAAAAAAACAACCAGCCAACCAAACAAACAAAACCTAGGAAACCCTGAGGGAGGGAGATAATCTGATTTCCTGATTTACCGTATTAATTGAATCAAATATATAATCTTCAGTTAAAAGAAATCATAAGGCATATAAGGAAACAGAGTAGTATGTACCATTCAAAGGGAAAAAAACAACAGAAATTATATATGAGAAGAACTTGATGGCAGAATTTCTAGACAGACTGTAAAACAACTGTCTTAAAGATGCTTAAAAAGGAAGAGCTGGAGAATGTCAAGAAAATAATGTATGATAAAAATAGAAATATCAATAAAGAGAAAACCTAAAAAGTCATGAGAAGGAAATTCTGAATTGGGAAAGTACAATAACTGAAATGAAAAATTCACTAGAAGGATTCATGGGCTCATTTACAGAGGTAGAATAAAGAATCAGGAATACAAAGATGACACAATTGAAGTTATTGATTCTGAGCAATAGAAAAATGAAAAAGGTGAACATAATTCATCAAATGGATGAACATTTTTTAGTGGGAGTCTTACAGGAGAGAAAAGAAAGAGTAGAGAGAATATTTGAAACAACAGCAGATCATTTTCAATATTTGATGAGATATATGAATGTAAACATCCAAAAAGCTCTACAAACTTCCAAGGATGATGAACTCAAAGATACCCACACCAAGACACATTATAATCAAAATTTTAAAAGCCATAGACAAAGAGGCTATCTTGGAAGCATCAAGAGAGAAGTGACTCATCCCATACAAGGAATCCTCAATAAGATTAACAAAGTTCTCATCAGAAATTTTGGAGGGCTGAAGATAGTGGGCTGATTTTAAAAGAAAATAAAAACTGTCAACCAAAAATCCTATATCCAAAAAGTTGTTCTTCAGAAGTGAGGAAGAAATTAATAGTTTCCAGATAAAAGCAGAGGGAGCCCATTTCACCAGATGGGCTCTGTAGAAATATTAAATGGAGGCTTGCAGGTTTAAGTGAAAGGACATTAAGTGGTAAATCAAAGTGATATGAGCATATATAGATTGCAGTAAAAGTAAATACATGGATAATTGTAAACTAGTTTTGTAACTTTGGTTCGCAATTCCACATTTTATCTATGTAAGAGACTAATGCTTTTGAAAGTTATTATTAGCTTGTGTTATTAGACACACTATGTCTAAAGATACAATTTTGTGACAACTGAAGTAGGTGGGAAGAGTTATAAAAGGAACAGTTTTTGTATATTATTCAGATTATATAAATTAAAATTAAAATGTTATAACTCCAGGATGTTAATTGTAATTTCCATTGTAACACACACAAAGCTATAGAGTATACATGAAAGGAAATGAGAAGGGAATGAAAACATTTCACTGTAAAAAAACTAAGCAGAAAAAAAAAAAACTAAGCAGAAGACAGTAATTCAGAAAGTGGGGGACAAAAAAAATCTGTCAGACAAATAGAAAACAAATAGCAAAATGACAGGAGAAAACCCTTATCTGTAATTACTTTAAAATAAGTGGTTTACGCTCCAATCAAAATACAGATTGGCAGAATATATTTAAAACAACAACCATGATTAACTATATGTTATCTATAGGAGACTCACTTTAGATCCAAAGACCCATAGGATTTGAAAGTGAATGGATGGAAAAAGATATTAATACAAACAATAAAGAAAGCAGGAGTGGCTATATTAATATCATACAAATAAACTTTATATTAAGAAAGTTCATGAGACAAAAGACATTTTGTGTTAATAAAATGATCAGTGCATCAAGAGGATGTTATAAATATTTATGTACCTAATAACAGACCATCAGAATATATAAAGCAAGAATGGATAGAAATGAAGGAGAAAATAGACAAAAATATCAGTAATAATATTTGGAAACTTAATACCCCACTATCAGTGAATAGAATTACCAGATAAAAGATAAGTAAGGTCATAAAGGATTTGATGAACAACAAAATGAAATTACTAGATCTCACAGATATATGCAGGACACTCTGCATAAACAGCAGCAACATAATATAAATTCTTCTCAAGTACATATGGTGTTTTTTTTTTTTATAAGATATCAATTTTGTAGGATATTTTGGCCACAAATTAAGTCTCAGTAGATCTAAGAGGATAGATATCATACAAAGTATCATCTCTGGCCATTACAGGATGAAGTTAGAAATCAGTAAAGATGAAAAACTGTAAAATATACAAATTTGAGGAAATTAAACAATATACTCTTGGAAAATCAGTGGATCCAAGAAAAAAATCACAAGGGAAATTAAAAAATGAGAGACAAAGGAAAATGAGAACACAGCATCCCAGAACTTACAGGACAGAAAAAGCAGTGCCAAAGAGGAAATTTATAGCTATAAAAGCTCACTTAAAAAAGAAGACCAGGGGGACGCCTGGGTGGCTCAGTTGGTTAAGCGGCTTAGACTCAGGTCATGATCCCAGCGTCCTGGGATCGAGTCCCACATCGGGCTCCTTGCTCGGCAGGGAGCCTGCTTCTCCCTCTGCCTCTGCCTGCCACTCTGTCTGCCTGTGCTCGCTCGCTCGCTCTCCATCTCCCTCTGACAAATAAATAAATTAAAAAAAAAAAAAAAAAAAAAGACCAGGGGGCGCCTGGGTGGCTCAGTGGGTTAAAGCCTCTGCCTTCCGCTCAGGTCATGATCCCAGGATCCTGGGATCGAGCCCCACATTGGGCTCTCTGCTCCGCGGACAGCCTGCTTCCTCCTCTCTCTCTCTGCCTGCCTCTCTTGTCTACTTGTAATCTCTGTCTGTCAAATAAATAAATAAAATCTTAAAAAAAAAAAAAAAGACCGGTCTTAAATCAACAACCTATCCTTATAACCTGTGGAACAAAAAGGAAGAAGAATAAACTAAACACAAATCTAGAAAAAAGGAAGAAATAATAAAAACTAGAGAAGCTAGAAAAAAGGAAGAAATAATAAAAACTAGAGCAAAAGAAAATAGAAAGATAATAGAGAAAATCAACAAAACCAAAAATTAGTTCTTAAAAAAATACCAGCAGAATTGATAAATCTTTACTTACATTGACTAAGGAAAAAAAAATCTAAATTACTAAAGTCAGGAATGAAAGTGATACATTACCACCAATTCTACAGAAATAAAAAAAAAATAAGAGATTATTCTCAATAATAGCATGACAAAATTTTGGTTGACCTTGATAAAATGGGCAAATTTCTGTAAACACAAAAGTAATCAAGAAAAGCCTGAGGGCTAATACTTTCTTTTTTGTAAGCTATGGTAATCAAAACAATGTAGTATTGGGCCCAGGATTAACCCTTGCATATGGCCAAATAATTTTTGACAAGGGTACCAAGACAATTCAATGGAAAAAGGACAGTCCCTTCTACCAACGATGCTGGGGAAAACTAGACATCCATATGTAGGAGAAAAAAGTTGGATCCCTACTTAAAGCCATATACAAAAATAAAAATGGATCCAAAGTTGTAAATGTAAGACCTAAAACTACAGAATTCTTAAAAGAAAACATGGGGGGAAAGTTTCACAGCATTGGGTTTAGCAATGATTTCTTAGATTTGCCGCCAAAGGCAAAGGCAATAAAAGAAAAATAGACAAATGGACTTAATGAAAATTTAAAATAAAATAGAGACTATCAACAGAGTAAAAGGTAATCTACATAATGGGAGAGAATATTTGCAAATCATGTATCTAATTTTACTCTCCAGAATATATAGAAACTTCTAAAATTCAACAACAAAAATCAAGCACCTGTATTAAAAAATGGACAAATTTTTGAGTACTTGACTATACATTTCTCCAAAGAAGATATGCAAATACACAGTGAGTGTGAAAGGATGCTCAATGTCACTAATTATTAGGGAAATGATAATGAAGACTAATGAGATACCACTTCACACCCATCAGGATCACTACAGTGAAAACAGAAAATAAAAATTGTCAAGATTTGGAAAAATTGGAACTCTTGTGCACTGTTTTTTTTTTTTTAAAGATTTTATTTATCTATTTGACAGACAGAGATCACAAGTATACAGAGAGGCAGGCAGAGACAGAGAGAAGGAAGCAGGCTCCCTGCTGAGCAGAGAGCCCGATGTGGGGCTCGATCCCAGAACCCTGAGATCATGACCTGAGCCGAAGGCAGAGGCTTAACCCACTGAGCCACCCAGGCTCCCCTCTTGTGCACTGTTGATGAGAATCTAAGATGATATAGCTGCTCAGCAAAACATTATGGCAGTTCCTCAAAAAATTTAAAAATGGATTTATCAAATGATTAAGTGATCTCACTTCTGGGTATATATTCAAAAAATTGAAAGCAGGGTGTCAGAGATATCTGCACTTTCATGTTTACAACAGGCTTATTAACTGTGGTTGAAGTATGGAAGCAAGTCAGGTATCTGTAGTAAACAAATAGATAAGCAAACTGTGTTGTATGCATCCAATGGAATATTATTCAGGCTTTAGAAGAAAGAAATTCTGATACACTACATCTTAAGGACATTATGCTAAGTGAAATAAGCCCATCATAAAAAAGACAGATACTGTATGCATTTACTTAATGAAGTACTTAGAGTAATCAAAATCATAGAGACAGAAAGTAGAATGATGGTTGCCAGAAGCTGAGGAGAAGGAGGCAATGGAGAGTCATTGTTGTAGGGTATAGCGTTTCATTTTGTTGAGGTGAAAATAGTTTTGGTGATGGATGGTGGTGATGGTTGTACTACAGTATGAGTCTACCTAATACCACTGAGTTATACCTTTAAAAATGCTTCAGATGATAAATTTTATGTTTTTGTATTTTGCCACAATATTTTAAAATTGAAAGAAAAGATATTTGGGGAAATTTGAATAGGAATAATTATTAGGTGAAATCCTCAAATTAATCATTTTGTTGGAAGTTTTATGATATTTTGGTTATGTTAGGAAAGATCATTATGTTTTAGAGGTGAATTCTGAAGTATTTGGGAGTGAAATGTCTTGGTATCTTTAATGTACTTTAGCAACAGCAATAAAATAAAAGAATTGTGACATCATGTTGGAATCTGGCATCTAAATGATGTGTACGGTTATTTATTTTACTGTGTTCTCTCTCTTTTTTGTTATATTTAAACATTTCCATAATGAAAATTTTAAAATATTCCGTTATTTGTATAGTTCATATACTCTATGACATAAACACACATACACACACACATACACATAATTCATAGAAACAACATATTCAAAAATAAGAAATGAGAGAAGCAGATACTGTTCTTATCACTCAAAGACAATTCTTGCTAACTTGTTAGCATATATTTTTATGATTTTTCTATGCTTATTACTTTTGGTTATGAACAGATCAACAATTTTTCAGTGATAAGCTGTTTATAAATATTAAAAAGTTTCATTAAATTTCCTTTTAAATATGTTCTGGTATATGGATAGAGAAACTTTCTTGAGTGGGGTTGTTAGCTTAAAGGGCAAGCGTATTTGTAATCGTAACTGATGCTGCCAGATATATTCCTAAGAATGTTTTAACGCTGCACATATCAGTTCTTGAGTTTCAAGGATGCAAATATTACATATTCTGGATATTCAGACGCGTGGTTTGCAGTGAAAGCATTTCAGTATACATAAGACACTAGTGTTGCTGTCTGTAACAGATGCTGTTGTACTGCCCAGGTGCCATTTGCCAGGCCAGGACACTAATATCCTAGCAGTAAGAACTGTTGGCTGTTAGTAGCTCATCTGCACCCTTCTTTGGAGGGTGCTATTGGGGTGATAAAAACTATATTACTCAGAGATGTTTAAGAGGTTAGACTCTCCAGCAACCTCCATGGGTCATGGCCTCCATGGTCAATGACCAATCCAAAGGATTATAGCAGGGCCAACCACTGTTTTCTAGATACAATGGCATTGGGTCATAATTCACTAGTAGAATTCTCCCAGGGATTATGTTGAGGCTCCTGAAGTTACATTTTTATCTCATTCAGGGTAGGTAAATTTTTCCTGTGTAGGGACAAACAGTAAATTTTTTATGCTTTTCAAGCTCTGCGGTCTCAAGCTACAGTTATTACGACAATGTGTTACTGAAAACAGACACATAGACCAATGGAATAGGATAGAGATCCCAGAAATTCAGTCATGCCTATGTGGTCAATTGATCTTCAATAAAGTTTCCAAATAAGCAGTTGGGAAAGGATAGTTTCTTCAACAAATGATACTGGGAAAACTGGATAGCCACAAGCGACAGAATGAGATTGCTACCTTATCTAACCCCATACACAAAAAACAACTAAATGGATTAAAGACTTAATATAAGACCTGAAATTGAACCCCCTGGAGGAAAACATAGGAGCATATGCAAAAGCTTTATGATACTGATCTTGACAAATATATTTTGGATAAAACACCAAAATCAAAGACAACAAAAGCAAAAATTGACAGTGGGACTACATCAAAGTAACAAGGTTCTATACAGAAAAGAAAACAACCTGTGGAATGGGGGAAAAAATCTATCAGACCATATATCTAATAAAGGGGTTAATTGTCCAAAATATATAGGGAAGTCTTTCCGGTCAGTAGCAAAAAAGCAAATAACCTGATTAAAACATGGGCAAATGATTTGAATAGATATTTTTCTAAAGAAGACATATGAATAGGTAGCAGGTATATGGGAAAAAAAAGCTCAACATTACTAATTTTCAGGAAAATGCAAATCAAAACTACAATAAGATATCATCTTATACCCATTAGGATGGATATTATCAAATCAACAAAAATAATAAGCGTAGTAAGGATGTGAAGAAATTGGAACCCTGTATACTACTGATGAGAATGTAAAATGGTGCAGTTGCTATGGAAAACCATGTGGAAATTCCTGGAAAAATTCAAAATAGAACTACCATGTGATCTAGTAATTCTGTTGGGGAGTATATATCCAAAGGAATTAAAACCAGAATCTGGAAGATATATCTGCACTTCTGTGTTCATTGCAGCATTTTTCACAACAGCCAAGATATGGAAACAACCTAAGTATCTGTCAGACTAATAGATACAGAAAGTGTCTCTCTCTCTCTCTCTCTCTCACACACACACACACACACACATGGAATAATATTTACCTTTGAAAAATAAGAGAATCATCCCATTTTCAACAACATAAGATGAACCTATAGGATGTTATTCTACGTAAAATAATCCAGTTATAAAAGGACAGGTACTGTATGACTCAGCTCAGATGAGGTATCTGAAATAGTCAAACTCAGAAACAGAGTAGAATGATGCCTGGGAGGAGACCAAAATGAGAAGTTACTGCACAAAGTGGGTAGAAATTTCAGTTAATCAAGATAAATAAGATTTAGGGATCTGTGTACAACATTTTGTCTATATATTTTATTGTATATTTCAATTTTTGTTAATAGGATATATTTCCTATTAAGTGTTCTTGCCACAATAAAAAGAACTTGATATGTTTCAAAAAATATTACTTATGGATGTGAAATTTTAATTTCTTATAATTTCCACATGCCAGGAAATACTTTTTCTTTTACATTTTTTCAGCCATTTAAAAAATTTAAAACCATTCTTAAGATGTATAGCATGTTGATTTGACACATTTATAAAATGCAGTATAATTACTACATTAATGTTAGCTAGCACTTTTATCATGTCACATGATTACTCTTTTTTTTTGTGGTGAGAATGTTTAAGATCTACTCTATTAGCAAATTTGAAGTTTATAATGCAGTTATTATTGACTTATCACTATGCTGTGCATCAGATGTCCAGAACTTAATTTACTAGTTGCAAGTGTACATGCCTTTATTAATAGCACATGCATAATTTTTCTGTTTGCAAAAGGACATTTACAATTGTGATAAAAACGAAATAGTGTTGTTTATGAGAATTTGACTTAAGAAAAAATGGAATTTCTCCATATTTGTGTATATATGTATATACAGGCTTGTTCACAGGGGTATATTAATATGCACATAACATACATATTTTTCAGTAGTGATAAAGAGGCAACAAATTTTTTAAAAGATTATTTATTTATTTATTTATTTGAAAGAGCAGAGCGAGCAAGAGAGAACATAAGTGGGGAGAGAGGCAAAGGGAGAGGGAGACGCAGGCTACCCACTGAGCAACGAATCTGATTCAGGACTCGATTCCAGGACTCCGGGATCATATACTGAGCCAAAGGCAGACACTTAACTAACTGAGCTCCTCCAGTGCCCCAGAGAGACACAGTTTTAATGGGAGTGGAATTTTTTTTTCTACGTTTGATTTATAAATCTCTTATTCTCCAACTTAAATAATCATTTTTATATGTGAATAGTAGCATGTTTAAATAAAGGAAGATTATTTATTTGGTTTCCCTGGATTTATATCTTAAAATATATGTATTTTTTCCTATTATATTGAGACGTATAATGAGATGATAGTTACTGTTCACAAAAAAGAGAGACTGAGGTTTGTGATGACATCACTACCTCTTCCATGAGTTTTTAGTGTAGTATGAGAATGTACAACAGATCAATTCAGTGAAATGCTGTTCCATATATCTTAAATATTCTATATGCACATATATTTTAGTGCATATAGACTAGTTTATTTCAGCAAATCACTTTTCCTTTAAAAAATAATTGAAAAAAAAATTAAAAAATAATTTATTAAAAAATAAAAAATAGCTGCTAAAATACATTAATATTCTTTACTAGTTGTAAGATTTTGGCAATAAATAACAGTTTATTGGACCAACAGTGGCTCACTCTTTCAAGATATTCCATTATTTCACATTAGAAAATATCTGCTTAAAGGGAGCTTATTGTCTCATGTTTGTAAGAGAGCTGGTGCATCCCCAGTCATATCACACGTTCCATCTTAAAGGGAGGTATAGGCAAAAAATGTCATTTTATTTTTATATAGGACTAGTCTCCTTTTTTACATGTTTTTATCTTGAATGAAATCTGTTCTTATCACTTGTGATTAAAATATATCAAAAGATAATGGATTAAAAGGTTAGTTCAGACTAATAATGCCTCTTTCTTATTTAGAAGAAGAGGTTAATGTGTTATTTTAAATATTAAATTGAAAATGGAGGGAAAAGAGTACAATTGATAGAGGCATTTTATAGTTAATGAATTATGAATCCAGAGTCTTGATCATTCTTGCCACCTGCATCCCTGAAAGACTTTAATCCTAGTGTCAGATAAATATAAATAGTTAATCAGACATCTAAAACTTTCAGAAATATTTCTGTTTAACATCACAATCTATTAGGATAAATGATTTTGATGGATGCCTTTTATTTTTAAATGGCAATATATTGAATGGTTAAAAACAGAGGTAAGTAGATCAACAAAAGTCTTCCAACTTAAACATTAATGAAAATTAGAGAATAAAGCATGAACTTTAATTCTTTAACATAATCCTACATAATTCATGAATAAATAAAGCTCAACAATGGCTTTTTGAGGCAAACATTAGTTCATTAAAATATTCTTTTATAAAATAATTTCTGTGCCAAGGCACATATCAGGGATTAGCTTTAGTTAAAGCAATTTTCCAAAGAGTTATTTGCTTTTCTTCACAATATTTTATATTTTGATAGAGGCACAGAGCAGAGAGAGACTGAGTCTGAGAAATTTCAGTAACTTAAAGCCACAAACTAATGGGTAGAACTAATGTTAAAATCTAGGCATGATCCTTCCATTCTTTCCTGAGTTTGAATTAGAATCTTCTATTTTTATCAGTACACCTATAATAAAAGTTTTTTTCATTTTGTTATTAATTCTAAAGCAAAATAGTCATAAGTATCTGTTCTATCTTTTTAATCACCAATCCTCCCCCAACATCTGCTCAAAATCTTCAGAAAATGTTTGGTGTTTTAAAACAGTGGTTTCCAAATAATGTTTCTAGGGCTGGAAGCATCAGTATTACCTATGAATGTATTAGAAATGCAGATTCATGACCCCCATCTTCACATACACAACCTGAATTATCTGGGATTGAGTCAAGACATTCTTTTAACAAGTTCTCCATATGATTCTTAGGCATTGTAAAGTCTGAGAACCACCATTTTAGTATATATGATTTTATACTGAATCCACAGCATTTTTTAAGCTAATTTTTATTTTTTTGTCTTTAAAGAAAATTTACAAGTAAATTTGGATCTGTTCTTCAGCATACAGTGAAATTAACTTTCTATCATGATACAATTAAGAACTGTTTATTTTCCGTTGGTAGTTTGGAGAATGGAATAAAAGAAGAATGCCAAGAAATTCAATTAACTTGAGAACTATTGCTAGATTTGTAGTAATTTTCATATATCATGATATATCACATATCATATATCACATATATATTCCCTAATTAAATATAAAACTAATGATTGGGGCCGCCCTGGGTGACTCAGTTGGTTAAGTATCTCTTTGGCTCAGGTCATCCTCCCAGGTGATAATCCCATGTCATTATCCCCTGCTCAGTAGGGAGCCTGCTTTTCCCTCTCCTGCCTCCTTGTGCTCTCTTTCACTATCTCTGTCTGTCTCTCTCAAGTAAATAAAATCTTTAAAAAAGTAATTACCGGCTTTGTGGAATTCTATTTTTAGGAAATGGTTATGCTTTGATTACAGTGTATTTAAGATTAACACTTTACCTTTGACAGCCTTTATGGTCTGATTAGATAAATATTTGTTTTGCTATTTCTTATGTAATTAATACTATAAGATGTGCAAAGTTAATGTTCTTTTACATGCCGGCTAGCAAAAGTTATGTGTGTTGTAATGAATATCAAAGTTTTTATTACTGCTTTAACAACCTTCCTCATAATTGGTCTGTTCATATTTAGTTTCTTTGTGATTCAGTCTTGGTAGATTGTATGTTTTTAAGGATTTATCCACTTTTTCTAGGTTGTCTAATTTGTTGGCTTATAATTTTTAGTATTTGTTGATGGTTTCTTCCACTGTGCAGAAGCTTTTTAGTTTAACGTAATCCCAGTTACTTATTTTAGCTTTTGTACCCTTGTCTTTGGAGTCAAATCCAAAAATATATCACTCAGACCAATGCCAAGGATTTTATCACCTATATATTTTTAGAGGAGTTTTATGATTTCAGGTCTTACATTGAAGTCTTTAATCTATTTTGAATTAATTTTTATACATGGGGTAGATAAAGGTCCAGGTTATTCTTTTGCATGTAGCAATCTAGATTTCCCAACACTGTTTATAGAAGAGATTGTCCTTTCTCCATTGTATATTTTTGCCTCCTTTGTCATAGATTAATTGGCCATATATGTGCAGGTTTATTTCTGGGCTCACATATAGTCTTGGTGCTTTACAATCTGCTGTTTTATTCATTGTGTTTTAGGCCAATTGTGACTGCAGTTTCCTCTAGCACTTTTGGACTCCTGGATGTCAATCTTACTGGTTTTCCAAGACAGACATACTGGTTTCTGGTCTCTCTGGTGCAGATTCCAGGGGTATGGTGCACAATGTGGAGCACCGACCTCTCTTTATTCTGGATAGAGCTGGGGGTAGGTTGATCTATTTATTTATTTTTTTTTTATTTATTTTTTTTTTTGGTGAAACTGTGACACTGTCTGTTCTACCCATTTCATTGTGGTTCTTTTGTGATTTGTTCTGTTCATTTGGTTTTCATATCTTTTTCAGAGGGAAATTTTTTATATCTAGCTGTAAATTTGTTATGTCCGAAGGAGGTGGGTTCAGGAATCTTACTTTACGTCCATCTTGAACCCCTCTTTTTAATGAATTATTGATTTTCTATAGTGTTATGTTTTGATTTATCTTTTGGGTGTCTACAGGGGATTTTTTGCTTTGTAGTTACCATGAGGCTTACGTAAAATGTTTTATAGATGTAACAATAACAGACTACTTTAAGTTGTTGGGGTGCCTGGGTGGCTCAGTGGGTTAAAGCTGCTGCCTTCAGCTCAGGTCATGATCTTAGGGTCCTGGGATCGAGCCCCGCATCCGGCTCCTTGCTCAGTGGGGAGCCTGCTTCCTCTCTGCCTCTGCCTGCCACTCTGCCTGCTTATGATCTCTCTCTGTCAAATAAATAATTAAATAAAATCTTTAAAAAAAAAAAGTTGTTAACAACTTAGATTGCCCACAAAAATTCTTTTACCTCCCTCAGGCCATTTTATTTTTCAATATCATAATTTACCTCTTTTTGAATTATTTATAATTAATAAATTATTATAGCTAATACTTACTGTTAATATTTTTGTCCTTTAATCTTTGTACTAGAGTTAGGTTTTTAGCATACCACCAAACTGACATATTAGCATATTCTCAGTTTCACTATATACTTAGTTTTATCAGTGTGTTTTATGTTTTCCTATGTTTTTATGTTACCAGTTAGCCCTTTTATTTCAGTTTGATGAACCCCTTTCATCATTTCTTGTACGATGGGTATAGTGAATGAACTCCTTCAACTTTTATTTGAAAAAGTCTTTTATTTTCACTTCTGAAAGACCACTTTCATGGGTAGAGTGGCTGTTAGTGGTTGTAAAGTTAATTGTTATTTTCTCTCAGTACTTTATATCATCCTACCTCTCCTGGCCTCCAAGGTGTTTGCTAAGAAAACTAGTAATAGTTTTATGGGGATTCCTTTGTATGTGAGTTCTTTTTCTTGCTGTTATAAAATTCTCTTCTTTGATTTTAGACAGTTTCATTATAATGTATCTTGAAGAAAAATTTTTGGCTTTTAAAATTTTGGGTGGATTTATGAGCTTCATGAACCTACATATCTATAAGTCTCCCAGATTTGGGAAGTTCTCAGCCATAATATCTTTAAAGAAGTTTTCTGCCCCTTTCTTTTTCTCTTTTCTTGAGGGACTTTAATAATGCATAGATTGTTTCTTTTCATGATATCCCATAATGCTGTTGGAGATATGCACAGGCTTTCTTCATTCTCTTATATTGTTTTTCCCTGATTGGATAATTTCAAATATGTCTTCTATTTCATGGATTATTTTTCTGTTTAAATCTCCTCTGATGCTCTCTATTATATTTTACATTTTATTCATAGATCTCTGTAGCTCTAGAATTTCCGTTTATTATTTTTTCTGAACTTCTCAAGTTTGTTCATATTTTGTTTTATTAATAAGTGAAATGTCTTTCTGTGTTTTCCTATTGCTTACTGAGCTTCCTGAAAACAACTATTTCTGTTTCTTTATCAGGCAAATTGCAGATCTCCATTTTTTGGTTTCAGTTACTAGAAAATTATCTTTTTCTTTTCTTCTTTCCTTTCCCCTTCCTTCCTTCCTTCCTTCTTTTTCTCTTTTTCTGTTTCTTTTTCTTTTTCGGTGGTATCATGTTTCCATGAATTTTTGACCTTGTTTTTTGACCCTTGCATTGTTGTCTTCACATTGAAAAAGTAGTTGCCTCCTCCAGTCTTTACTGAGTGGCTTCAGAAGAAATATACCTTCTATCATCCCTGTCAGAGATTCTGAAGCATTCTCAGACCTTTCCTATGGATGTGCCTGCTCCACACATGTGGAGTCTCTTCCTTCTTGTGGGGGAGTTTTTAACAGTGTATGTTTGCAGAGCCAAATTGGTTGCAATCTCTTGTTTGTATTGAGTCATGTAGATTTGAGTTGGCTTTCTGTTTATGCTCACTAACTGTCTGCAAAGGCCCCTCTGAATGCTGTTGGGGATATGCACATTGAGCTGACCTTGGGGTGGGAGCATGCATGGGAAAGGCATATAGAGTACTGGGGTGCCTATGGACCAGAGTAGGGGGCAGATATGGCATACCCAATAACCTATGTTAGTAATGGACATGGATGACTAGAAGGGGATAGGAATAAGGAATTATTTTTTAATAATTTTTTAATAAATAAGGAATAAATAAATAAGGAATAAATGTTTTTTTAATAAATAAGGAATTTTAATAAATAAGGAATA
Source organism: Mellivora capensis (assembly GCA_004024625.1). Lineage (NCBI taxonomy): Eukaryota > Metazoa > Chordata > Mammalia > Carnivora > Mustelidae > Mellivora > Mellivora capensis. The sequence goes on from PISX010022153.1 coordinate 30,307, forward strand.
AATGTTGAGCAATATGTAGTTTAAAGGAAACAAAACACTAAAGTTTTAGGTGTAAAGGACTTTAAGCAAGGAGGTGGTATCCTGACACAAATTGATCCCTCTGACCCAGAATATTTCCCTTTGCCAAATTAGGAAAATGACCACTTCCTTAGTGAAGAAGATATAGAAACTAATTTATATAAAATGTTCTATTCAAATATGTCTAGAAAATTTGTAATTTTAATCATAATAAACATCTATGTTTCATTTTCATGCTATTTTATAATAAATATGTATGCTATGATAAACATATTTCCAAGTATATTGCTGTATTATGGTTTATGTCAAATATATTAAATTGAATTAAGTTAATTTATAAATGTGAGTTAGTGATAGTTTAATACCTGAAATTTATTTTAAGTATTATTTTAAATTAATAATTAAGTTTCATATAGTTGATTCCAACACAGTTGACTGAAATTTCTACAGTTTTGCTGTTAAAGGAAAAATGATCAATAATCAATGTATATCAAATTCTTAAGTCTTAAGTTGCTGTTGAAGGTACTAAGATGTGAAAGCTGATTCAAGTTAATTAATAAGGACTCCAGCAACTATGCAAAAAAATAAAGTATTTATTTGTATTGAACAGTAATAGGAAAATAATACCAGAGTTTCCCCCTGGAACATTTTAAAAGCATAAGAAAGCTTTGAAATTCCACTTAAAAGCTACTACAATTTACATGCTTATTACTTGTATACATTTCGTTTTTCAAATTGTTAACCTTACTTTCAAAAGCTGCAAATCATTTTCCTGACATAGAAAACTTGGTTTAAGCAGCATACCTATGGATATTGCAGCTCTTCTGTAAGGAATAACCAAATAGATTTCCAAATTCAATAATTCCTAAAATTCAGAAGTCCTCATTATTGGCATTACCCCTCAATTGCTGATTCATTTATTGCACTGTTTCATGCTGGGTAGCTACTCTGAAGTTTGTACCAACTCAGTTGTTATCCATCTTAGTAATAAGTTCTACAAAATCATTTCCTCATTGGGAGTAAATTGTCCTATTCAGAAGTATCAGTCATGAATATAAAATTTTAAATATACTTAAAAATACAGTAGAACTACCAAAGATAGGTAATGAATGTTGTACACTGGTAATAATCAGTCAACTTATATTAAACCTGCAATTCTTTGTAAAACATGCATGATCTTGACGGATGATGGTAGGGTATTAAAATATATAAACAATTACTGGGTTTAGATTCTTTTTTTTTTTAAGATTTTATTTATTTATTTGACACAGAGAGAGAGATCACAAACACGAAGAGAGGCAGGCAGAGAGAGGTGGAGGAAGCAGGCTCCCTGCTGAGCAGAGAGCCCAATGCAGGGCTCGATCCCAGGACCCTGAGACCATGACCTGAGCAGAAAGCAGAGGCTTAACCCACTGAGCCACCCAGGTGCCCCTGGATTTAGATTCTAAGAGCTCATTAAATATTCTGTTAAAATCCTTTAAGATAATAGTTATTAAATGCAGTTTACTTTTATCTAAGCTCAAAAAAATAATATGTATATTAGTCTTTTTATTTTCTAAGAACTACCTTAAAATGATACTCTTCTCTACCTCCTATTAAGTTGTTAATATATTTAACTAGTATTAGAAGTACAGTTAAATTTGCTGTTTGATAACATCTTGATATTTTTTAAGAGGCTATGAGTACTGGACTTCCATTTCTTTTTTTTTTTTAATTGTTATTTATTTATTTATTTATTTATTTTTTTTATTTCTTTTCAGCGTAACAGAGTTCATAGTTTTACACCACACCCAGTGCTCCATGCAATGCGTGCCCTCCACAATACCCACCACCTGGCTCCCCCAACCTCCCACCCCCCGCCCCTTCAAAACCCTCAGGTTGTTTTTCAGAGTCCATAGTCTCTCATGGTTCATCTCCCCCCCCAATTTCCCTCAACTCC
>PISX010022154.1:0-32174 GCA_004024625.1 Mellivora capensis
CCACTAATCTAACCTAATAAACAGAGAAGAGGACCCAGACATTTGCTATAGGTTACCTTAGATTCTAGGTACTATTAAAGTCTGCTTCAATGGTTGCTTTCATAAGAGAAAAGGCACATTCCACATTGGGAGCCTAAGAAAATGCTTCCATATTTAGGTCAGGGTTATTTGATTGAGTTTAAGGGTCTACATTGTGTATCAGCCTGTCTAGAAAATTAAGATTCATGGAGCATTTAATGTTTCCAAAAATAGTTTCAGAACTGCCAGACTGATTTATCTGTACATCACTATATCATTCTGTTACTGGATCCAACATTTCCCTGTAATTCACTGCTCTTCCTTCTAACGCTTCAGTTGGACAAACAACTTTGTGTATATTATCTAAGGAGATGTATGTCCCCCCACAACTTTCTCTCACCTCCCATATGAATATATCTTGGACAAATGTTTTAATACTTTCAAATCTTTGAGTTCTCATTCCTGGGAGTAAAGTCTAATAGGTTATCCTTTACAAATCAATAAATTCTCCCATATTTTTATCAAAAAAGAAGAGAGAATGTAAGATGAGAATTCTAGAAAAGTGTATTGTTAGGTGAATTTACAGCCAAATAAACCTTCACATTTTACCTACTACATTCAAATTATATATTGTATATAATTCAAATTATATACACTGGTATATAATTTATATCTATGTATAGCCAATAAAGCTTTAAGTATGGCATTATCAAATTATGATCAGGATGATGTGGTACTGAAGTTGTTTTAACTATTGTGTTCTGCAGCTTAGAAAGAAGAAAGCCAGTTGTTGCTAAAGAGCTTTGTTAAATCGGTATGTGATTCATTAAGTGAAATTTACAAAACCTTATGCTAATTTCCCTTTGAATGAATATTTCCAGTGGTAAAACTTGCACATCAATAGCTAAGAAATTCATTGTATATTGAACTGTTTACCATGAAATCAAAATGAAAACATCACAGTTATTCATCAAATGAATTTATAACTTTGAAAATGAACATTTTTAAAGTTACCAGGGTACAATAAAATTACAGTCAGTCATGGCTAAACAAACAAACAAAAAAGCCAAGAAATTTAAATGCCTTCTTGTTCTTTGATGTATTTGTTTTGGTGTAAAATTTCCCTTCTGATGACAGCCTTTAACATTTAATTTATATTTATTCACATCAATCTGAGCCCTGTAAAAAGAAATCGCCATGTACTATATATATTCCCTGTATCTTACAAACGTATTTACCTAAGATTTTAGAATAAGAATTGAAATATAGATTCATTTAGCACCAATCCAGTGGTTCTAATTGCAGTTCTAATAATCACTGAATCACATTTCCCTCAATGTTGGAGCAAAATTACAGTACAGAATTCAGAAGTGAAGAAAATTACTCATCCTTCTTAATCAGTGTAAAACATGTGGTTTACTATAACTGTGTTGGCCTTGCACAGCCATAATGCACCAAGCTGTGTATACTGAGGCAAAAATCAAGTTGAACTCAGAAGAGAAATAGGCAGGAACAATGATACTTGCTAATTTAAAAAGTTTGGCCTCTCACTTAGATAACTGCCATGGGCCCCAAACTCTACCCTCTGCTTTCTTATATACTTTCTTCAGTGGATTATGCCCAAAGCAGAGAGTTTTTCCTAAATAAATCCTAAATCCTCCATAAATTATGTCATGTTATCCATCTGCTTAAAACTCAATATACTTGGGAAAAACTGACATTTCTCACTATTACCTGTAGGGCCCTGCATCTTCTGGGCCCTGTAGAGCACTCTACCCTGATCTCTAGCACAATGCTTGAGACACACAGGCTGCTTTCAGAGTCAATATTATCCCAAGCTCCCCGCCATGTAACAGTCTTTGTACAGCATTTTCCTTCTTCATGGAACTCTCTCTTTCCTGCTGTTTTATACAATGATTCCATTAGGGCTCTGAATAAATATAACTTCTGAAAGTTCCTCCCTGAACTCTTCCTCCAGAGGTGGTTTGGATTCTCTAACTCTCTAGTCTTAAAAACTGCAATTTCTTTCTTTCTTAATGGCACTTGCTATACCTTTTATTATTACTTGGCTGTCTGACTATATTTCTATCTTCCCTTCCATACTGTAAGCTGTTTAAGGACAGGAGCTATGTTTGTTTGTCTTTAGCCACCCAGCACTCAGCACAATGTTGGTACAAAGTAAGTGAACAGTAAATATTTTAGCAAATTAATCATTTATACCAAACATCTGGACAAATAATTATTTTTTAAAATATTCCACTTCCTGTAAAATTGATATTTTATTGATAGGAAAAAAGTCACTTTGATTTTCTAATAGCTTTGGTGAATAAGAAAGCAACTTACTCATATCCTCATGCCTTCTTATTCCTCTTGTGACTAATAGCATTCATTAGCAAGTTGGCTTTTAAGAATCAAGAGTACATTTCGAGTTCATATAAGAACCAAATTTATGTCATTAATATAATTCCTCCCAATAGCCCCTTGGTAAGAAAGTGTAGAAGGTCACTGTGGAGGGATAGACAAATTTGTGCAAAGCCAAGGGATCTCCTAAGAGTAAAGGAATAGACATCCTTCCTCTTTTTAATGTTATTAAGCGGGATGTAAAAGGCTTATCCCAACTGAGAGATTTTGGGACTCCATAATGGAAATGATCATGAGGAAAACAGGAAGCCTGGGCAGGTAATCAAGGTTTAGTGCCAGGGCCAAAGGGAAGTTAGAAAGGGGTGGCTCTGGTACAACATGTGGCTGCTCTGGACCACTTCACTGAGACAATCACTGGCATAGAGAAAACACTTTGCCAATATGGTAATTCACAGAAGTATAAAGTAAACAGCCACCATCTGTCTGGAGAAGACTGTCTGGAAGTAATCCAGGAGGTCTGGGCTTATGTTTTATTGAAAGACCACTGAGGCCTGTAAGAAAATCAGCACAGTGGTGAGCAAGGCTCTTCTGAATTGTGGAACCCTAGTTTTCTATAGGAATCATAACAAAAGGAACTGTAGCCAAAAGGCTGGCCTACTAGCACATTACTCAGTACAGACCAGCTGAGAACAAGAGTCCTAGGAAATTTGGAGAACGATCTACAGGTGGATGGTCCATATAATCTGAATGTGAATGACCAACATGGATTTATTTGAGTATTTCTAGCAGACATTGTCAGTGATCTGTCTATTTCCCATAGGTCCTTAACATATCCAAGCACAAAAGCTCTAGTTCCAACTGCCGATCTTTGTGTCCTTTTGATTGAGGACTGACCAGAGCCTGAGTGCTTAATGCAACAGAAGTGTTGGGGAATAGAAGAACTCTCTGGAAAATAGCACTTAACCAGTGGGAATTGATAGAGAATTACCCCAATTCCAGCATTTTCAAAAGGAATAACTGAGGAATGTATTCTATGTGGGGCTCAGAATTCTCAGGTGGGAATAAGTTACAGCAGCTTGGAATTTGATAACATACCCTTTCTTGACTTCCTTCCTTTCCCAACCTGTATTAATTCCTAGAGCTGCTATAAAAAAACAAATAAACTAAGTGACTTAAAACAATAGAAATTTATTTTCTTAAGCTAGAAAACCAAAATAAATGCATAAGCAAAACCATGCTTTCTCTGAAGGCTGTGAGGAAGAATTTTTCTTTGCTTCTTCCTCATTCTTGACAGTTGCCAAAAATCCCTAGTGTTCCTTGTCTTACAGTTGTATCACTTGAACCTTTGCTTCCTGACCTTCTCCTCTGTCTCTTCTCTGTGTCTCTACCTCCAAATCACCCTATCCTTTCCCTTACAAGAGAACAGTTATTGTATATGGGGCCCTGCCCTAGCCCAGTATGACCTCACTTAATTACATATGCAAAGCTCCAATTCCAAAGGTCATGTTCCAGGTAGACATGAAGTTTGGAAGAACACTGGTCAACTGGTATACCTTCTCATTTGTTTTTCCCACATACAGTGTCTCAAGGAAAAAACTTGCACTTCAATCTTTGTTTCAAGGATAACTTTTGGGGGAGCTCTCACACTTGCCTAACAACCATGCAAAGGTCTCACATGAAATAGATTTCTGTTATGACAATACCTTCCTCCACTTTATCTCATTGATTCTAGATTAATACATCTGACCAAGTCTTACTATGGATTAATGAAGGAGGTACTGTTTCTGCTGTAGGAGGTAAGGGATTATTCATCAAAAGAGTAAGAGAACCTAGCTATTAGAAACCAACCAGAACCTAGAGATCATGACTGGGATGGTGCTAGATCAATGAGGGCTGAACATAAGGATGAATAAATTGAGTTTATTAATAATAGGGTTCCTATGATTTCATAATTTGCACCTGTCAAAGATATGTAGAGCTAGCCTTAATATGTTGATGGATGAGTTCTTTAAAAATTAAAAAGAAGGGGCTCCTGGGTGGCTCAGTGGGTTAAGCCTCTGCCTTCGGCCCAGGTCGTGATCTCAGGGTCCTGGGATCGAGCCCCGCATCAGGCTTTCTGCTCAGCAGGGAGCCTGCTTCCCCCTCTCTCTCTGCCTGCCTCTCTGCTTACTTGTCATCTCTCTCTCTCTCAAATAAATGAATAAAAATTAAAAAAAAAAGCTAAGTAATTAATGGAAATTAGGTAGAAATGCCAGAACTGCCTTTTGGTCAGAAGGCTGAGAGCATAGCAAGCTAGAGTAAATTGATTATATAAAATTAGAGAACCCAACAGTTGGCTTTGATTTCCAAGGATTATCTCTAAGGATAATGTCCCTAAAGCAATGAGGAGACACCAGTATTGTTGAGAAGCCAGTGGTGACTATTCTTCGCAGGCTAGGGATTAATGGTACAAAGGCTGCTATTCAACTGGATAATATAATGTCAGTGAGAAGGACAGAATTCCAAAAGAATGAAGGTCAAGTTTCAGCACTTAACCATCAGAGACAAGTAGCTGAAATTGTGGTAATGGTAAAAAGGCTGAAATGACACTTGTGACTCCCAGGAATCTGTGGAGGGCTGACAGACTATGGTGTTATTAAGGTAAAGGTCCATGAGCAGCCAGTGATTTCTTAACTTTTGTAATGAAGAAATTTATTTATGAATTTATAGATGGTGCCTGGCTGGCTCAGTCAGAAGAGCACGCGACTTCTGATCTTGAGGCATTGTGAGTTCGAGTCCTATGTGTGGTGTAGAGATTACTTAAATAAATAAAACTTTAAAAAAAGAAAAAAAAAAGAGGGAACAGAAGGCTGATGGCAACTGTTAAAATGCAAATTATAAATCTGAATCTAATTTCCAGACCTGCAACATTCCTCAAACAGAAGTTCCTCGACTGAAGCAGAGGCCAGGGCTCTTTGAGAAATAAGCATTTAATGCTACAACATGAATACATACTAGTAATTATTCCTATATATCTCAAAGAGACCTATAGTCATTCACCAGAGTAACTGTATAGTGAAGAAAGAGGAATACTCAATTATTTCAAGGGTTGGTGAATATACTTTGAGCTGTCATTCATACTAAGGACCCCTAGTTGGGAGTGGGGATTTTAAATTATAGATGAAGTACTAGGTGAAGTACTGCTCTAAATCCATCTCACAGTGCATAAAGTAGATCTTAGATCTATTCTGTATTATCAGGGAAAGAGCTACCCTGATGGACATAGTTAATGCCCTATCAATGGCATCCTTATAGTTGAAGTAGTATTCTTCAAGATGAAAAAATATACAAGGGCTCAACAGCCAGGACATGCTGATTTATTCCATTATGTGGAATACACAGGTTTGAGATCTAAGGGTTAGGAATAGAAGGAACCTTTTGTCATCATCACCAGTGAGTCACATGTAGAATTTCTGCTTCCTTTTCCCCATAAATACAGATTCTGCTTGACTAAACTCCCCGGTCCCTAAAGGCACTTTTCTCCCAGGGAACACAGTAAACTAAAACTGTGGTTACTACCTAATCACTTTGAAATCCTTATCCCAGAAGACCAAATGGCAAAAGTCACTACACCAGCAGGAGGAACTGATCGTTATACTATATAAAACATAGAGAAAACGATGTCTGAAACCCATGGGATTGGTGTTCCCATGCCTAGTGTCAAAAGTAAATGAGCATTTATACCAGTTATGGTCTGACATGGAAAGGGTCATTTGGGGGCTCAAATCCCACCATGCAAATAACTGAGAACAATAAAACTGCTGGTTGTGGATGTGGGTGGGGGGAAATCTAGAAATGGCATGATAGATATTGTTGCCATTGGACCAATGAAGCAATAGATATTGGGGGCATCTCAGTAACAGTCTTATTTTTTGTTTGTTTGTTTGTTTTGTTTCAAGAAAGTAGACCTGTCAAAATTTTGAAGAACTATGAAAGGACAGAGTAAAATTGACTCAGCACACAAGAAGTACATTTCTCTTTTTTTTTTTTTCATTTCCCATCTTTTATTTGCACATTTTCTAAGATATAAAATTATGGTCTTATAATATTGTAAATAGGATATGAGGAAGAAAAACTAACTATAATTTTGCCATTATTTACTAGAGTTTGGCAGCATATGTAGATATAAAAATTTGTGCCCACATCTTTGAATATTTCTGAAAGCAGAAGGCTTAGTAGAGAAGTTTGCAAACACAATGAATAGGGACTCATAGAATGGTGTTTCCAGGAAAAGGAGAATGAGAAAAATGTTCTCCCAAGTTCCCACAGCTTTCAGATTCTTCAGGGGGAAAAAAAATGTAGTTTTCTAAGAATTTAAGTGGAAAAGGAGGCTAAACATTGATCCCTGTCTCTTCAGAATACCGTTTCAGAGATAGTCATGAGCGACTAAGGGGACCAGACCAAGTAAGACCTCTACCTGGGCTGTTCTACCACTGATATGTGGTTAGTTTTTAAGAAGATTCCTGTCATGGCCTTTTTTTCCTTCCTAGCCCACAACATCAGAGGAGGAAGACCCAGAAGGAGGAGAGAGAACAGAATACTGGAAAAGGAATAGTTCCAACACACTCATCTCCATTGTAGAGAAAAGACAGAATGAAAGAGTAAGTCCTGCCTCCTTCTCACTCCAAATTCCTGGGACTGAAACACCCATTTAGGAAAGATGTAAGACTTGAACTGAATTTTAATTGGAAGTTTAATTACAAGGCTATAAGGAAATCAATAATGGAAAGTGTATAGAAGGAGTCATATAATCCTAACACTAAGGAATTTACTAATCATTAGAGACTAGAGAGTCTATATTATTCAGTTGGGGATTTTTTTTTTTTTCAAAAAAATGCAGAAATAAAAAAGGAAACAAAGTCCAAACTTACCCAGTGAATTTGTCTTGTTTAATAAACTAGTTACATATGATGACACCAAAGAGTTCAGAAGACACTACATCCATTACTTTACAAGCAAAAGGACTGATAAGTAAGACATATCTAAGCAACCAGTGTGATCTGCATCACTGAGGTTCTCTTTGTTAGGGTTCTCTCAAGACAATGAGTTTACATGGAAGTAATTTAAGAGCTAATTCCAGTAAATACCTGGAGAGGAGCTGAGTGGTAAAACAGATAAGGGAAGGAAGTCTATCCTCCTACCTTTCCCCCACTTTCACTTGATATCCAGAAAACTGGGGTCACTTATTTACAACTCTGAGAGCTCTCTCTATTTTATGTTTTCCCCAGTCTTTTACTTTATAAACAGGTAAGAGAGGTGCTGGAGTTAATGACAGGACTAGTAGAGCCAGTTAGGCTACCTCCTAAGAGCTGTTTTTTTATTGTTATTGTGTAACAACCCTCCCCACAAATTACTGATTTGTCATGAGAAGAACCATTCCTTTTGCTCACGTATCTGCAATCTGATCGGAGCTTTATGGGGAATTTTGTCTCTGTTCTATGTGGCATCAGCTAGAATGTCTGGACTGGGGCTGGAATATCCGCTTCCAAAGATGGCTCAATAAACATGGTTAAAAGGTTGGTGTTGGTGAACCAGAGCCCTGGCAACAGTTTTGTGGCACATGAGCCTTTCCATGCAGCTGCTTGGGCTCCTTACAACTTGACTCATATTCTGGTTTTCAAGCATTTAAATTTATTTGCCCTAATTTAAAAGTGACAAAGCCATTTCATTAGCCGCTTTGAGACTACTTTGAATTTCATTTGTATATTTTTATCGCTCACAAATCCTTTTTTGTCCACTAGATTCAATGTCTCAAGAAATGAATAATCTTCAGAAACGTCTTATGTATAGGAAAAATGAAGGAAGTAGACTAGGAAATAGCTTTAGGCTAAGTCTTTTTTTTTTTTTTTTAAGATTTTATTTATTTGTCAGAGAGAGAGAGAGAGCACAGGCAGAGGCAGAGGGAGAAGCAGGCTCCCTGTGGAGCAAGGAGCCCGATGTGGGACTCCATCCCAGGACGCTGGGATCATGACCTGAGCCGAAGGCAGCTGCTTAACCAACTGAGCCACCCAGACGTCCCAAGCTAAGTCTTATACATCTCTTTAACAAATCAAAGGAGTGCTTCATGATGTAGCTATCTGCTAAATCAAGCCTATCAATTTTAATTTCTCCATGCCCTGTTCCCTTTCCCTTGCTTCCACTGTCTTATTGTGTTTTCAAATCACTACTGATGACTTCCACCTTCCTGACAGTTTCCTTTGTCACGGGTAAAGCTTGAATCTGGCATTGAACATAGGTCTGACTGGGAGGACACGAAGAGTTTGTTGGCAAGAAAATCACCCTGAAAAAGAGTTTTCTTGCTAGTGTGCTTAAATATATCTGTGAGTCAGATGGTTTTCTTCCCAAACATTTCTTCTTCCTAGGGAGAGAAATGGCCTTGTGGAGGCAAGTCTCTGTGTCTGAATAAAAACAGAATTAACTATAGGGGAAATTATTTCTGGGCTGAAATGAATTCTTCTTTGTGGCTTTATTTTGAACTATATTACCTATATTCCTCACAAATACAAAATTGGGACAGCTGAATTTCATATCATTTTGATGAAATGAATAAATTCAGTGGGGACTAACACTGGTGCTGAGGGTCTTCAAAACCTATCAGATAAGAACGAAAGATAATATAAGCTCCAAACAGGCAGGCTGATTTCATGTTTGCCTCAGGCAAACCAAATGTTCACTGTTGATTTACCATTGAATTGTGAAAGCAAAAGCTATAAAAGTAAAAACAATCTTTGTTCTTTTTTCCCCCACTGTGGTTCCTTGATACTCAAGTAATATGATTTGCTATGGAGGATGTGAAGAAGGGTTAGTTAGACTTAACGGTTCTGGAAACTTTCAACTGTTTTAACACTGGGGACATGAGCATTAAAAAAATCAAACCATTTCTGTGACAAAGGTTAGAAATATTTTTACAAAGATAGGGGAATTGAGTTTTAGTGATCTCTTTCCATCTTAGTGTCCCTGTAAAGGCTGTGAGGTGAGGTAAAGCAGTAACGCCACACAATGTTATTTCTACTATAACTGGCATTCCTTTAGAAGGGCACAGGCTTATGAAACATTAGCTCTAAGGACCAGAGAGGTCACTAATATTTAAAGGCTAACTCCTGTGTGAGCAAGAATCTATGTTGTTGGACAATGTGTTGCTGAGCATGAAGAATCATTTCTTCCCTGAGTGATTATACCAATCAATTAACATAAATTGTGATGAGTCAAAATGTTAAAGCAGCATTTTTCTCCCACCATCTTAAGAATAAAGTTGCTTACTTTCCTTTCTCTAACGAAAAAAAAAAAAAGAGAAAAATCATAACTTCATGGCACTTTCACAGGAATCTTACTAACCTGATATAACTTATCTTGTCAACAATGTAAGGAGTCAGATGAGGGACTGGAAACTCATAAAAAATTGCCTAAATAAGCAGAGTTAAGGAAAAGAGAAGCAGGGGACTCAGACTCATACTTTACTGACCTCAAAAATCTCTGGTCAATCCCTTATGGATTACAGCTCCTACTGGCTCTAAAAGTTATTAGGATCATTTACTTCACATTCTTATCATGAGGAAAAAAATTTTAAAACTGGCTAAAAAGAAAAAAAATCCTTAATCATTTGAGATTATGTTAAAAATGTAATACCTAAATTTTGAATCAAATAATATATAATCCTCATCCTTTAAATTGTTTTAGAATTAACAACAATAGCCATGGATTTCTCTGGAATTTTCATATGTCCTGGGCCACATACTACTTCTGGGGCTGCTGTAGGAAGGGCCACAAAATTGGTGGTTTAAAACAACAGAAATTTATTGTCTGACAGTTCTAGAAGACAGAAGTCTGAAATCAAGAGATCAGCAAGGTTGTTTTTTTCTGAGGAGTCTGATGCAGAATCTGTTCCCTGCTTTTTTTCTAGCTTCTGGTGACAGCTGGAAACCCTTGTCATTTTTTGGCTTATAGACTCATTACTGTAATGCCTGCTTCCATCGCCACATGGCACTCTCCCTGCATGTCTCTTCTCTGCTATGAGGATAGTGGTCATATTAGATTAAAGGCACACACACTCTAATATGACCTCACCTTAATTTGCATCTTAATTACATCTGCAAAGATCATTTCTCCAAATAAAGTCACATGCACAGGTATCAGGGATGAGGACTTCCACATATCTTTTGGGGAGACACAATTCAATCCATAGCATATAGAAACCATGCAACAGAGATCAGTTTACAAACAATCAAGCATCTCTTATGGTTTGTCTCCCTCCCAATCCCATCTTGTTTCATTTTTTCCTTCCCTAGCCCCCATGACCCTCCGCCCTGCCTCTCAAATTCCTCATATCAGAGAGATTGCTGGGGAGTGGGAGGGTAGGGATAGGGTGGTTGGGTTATGGACATTGGGGAGGGTATGTGCTATGGTGAGTGCTGTGAAATGTGTAAGCCTAATGATTCACAGACCTGTACCCCTGTGGCAAATAATACATTATATGTTAATAAAAATAATTTAAAAAAAAATCAAACATAAAATATAAAGCCTGAATGAGTTGGATAGATGTGGTTATATGTGTGTGTATGTATATGTGTGTTTATGTATGTGCTAATAATTCAGATTTATGTGTGATGTCACAATTAATACACTGATTTTTAGACTAGTTCCTCTTTTTGATATGGATATGAAGATGTGGAAAGTTAGGAATCTGAACAGACTACTTCAATGATCAGGTATGCAATTCCATCTTCTTCTCTGTCTACAAATAATTTACCAATGTTAAGATTTCTTATCTGGAGATTTATCTTCAAGAAATATTTCTGGGGGTGCCTGAGTGGCTCAGTGGCTTAAAGCCTCTCCCTTCAGCTCAGGTCATGATCCTAGGGTCCTGGGACAGAGCCCCGCATCGGGCTCTCTGCTCAGCGGGGAGCCTGCTTCCCCCCCTCTCTCCGCCTGTCTCTCTGCCTACTTGTGATCTCTGTCTGTCAAATAAATAAAATCTTTAAAAAAAAAAGCAATATTTCTGAACTTTGCCTTTGGGACTTGTAAATTTTATTCTCTGAGAAGTTTCTCAGAATTCTCCAATCTTCTAACTAAAAAAAAAAATTGGTTTTAGATGTATAAATTTATTATCTTTTTTCATATAAGTAGGAATTGATCATACTTTCTTCAGGGATTTTTATCATGAATAGTTAACCATACCCTTGGTCCCATATTCTAATTTTCCAGTATTTAGATTTTTTCTTTTTTTGGTAAATATTTCTCTAATAGCTAAAATTATACCTAGTAATGATGAGGTTTCAATGAATATATAGAATATACAATAAAAATTTGAAAGCAGCTTTATAGAACACTGAAGACCATGATTTTATAGTTATATGACGCAAGAGTTAAGAAGCTATTCATTTGGAAAACCAGAATAAAAATCCTTAGGTCAACATTCACTTAATTTTTTTAAAAAGTGAAATACCTCCATAATGTTTTTTTTTTCCTCCATAATATTTTAAAGAGATCCTTTGCCTACTATGCACAAAGCAGCAGTCCATTTGGAGCAAAATATATTGGCTAAGCTGCTTAGAACTCAAGTCTTCCTATTTTGTGTATGCATTTTTATTTATGTGTTCCCCACTTTTTATGGGTCTGATCTATGCTTGCTATAGAGTATAAAAGCCATTCTGAAACCTAATTGAGTTGCTTTATTTCATTTTCTTTAGTTGTTGTTTTTTTTTTTTTTTTCCCCAGTAATGATACTCTCACATACACTAATGCTTAGATGTCCTAAGAAAGTGTTATTTGCTTTTGGTTTAGAAACTAAATTAGAGTAGCAAAAATACCCATAGTATCTGCCTCTCTTATTTTAAATGTGCTGGCTCTGGCCTTTATGTGACAGATTCTAGAGGAAGTGTAGTAGAAGACAACAATTATTAATTTTTATTCTCTCCTTCCAGCTCAGAAGGTAGTTACCTAAATGCTATACTAAATTTAGAGAAAAGAATATTACTTCTGTGATCCATATTCTTCCCCTAATCTACTGAGCTAGGTTTATTGCCCAACAAGCTAATGAAGAGGAAAGCAACCATGGAGCAAAGAGAGTGAAACACTAAAAAGAAGAGTGAAAACTGGAGTCATCCAGCTCTTCTCCACTGCATCTAGTGTGTGTGTGGGGGGAAGCTGTGGTGACACGGGAAAGAAAGAACACAAGCTTCCTCGCTTACCCTTTCTTCCTAAGACCCACCAGAAAAACAGAGAAATCTATCTAGTGGGGACATTCCTTTGGCCCCACTTATGTTCACGCTGAATGTGAGCACACACTCGTGAAGGTATGTAAGACAGTCCTTCATGTTTTACCTCCCTGTTCTAGCCAACCTTTTTTTTTTTTTTAAGATTTTATTTATTTGGTAGAGAGAGAAATCACAAGTAGGCAGAGAGGCAGGCAGAGACGGGGATGGGGGAAGGGGACAGCGGGGGAATCAGGCTCCCTGCTGAGCAGAGAGCCCAATTTGGGACTCGATCCCAGGACCCTGAGATCTTGAGCTGAAGGAAGTGGCTTAACCCACTGAGCCACTCAGGTACCCCTAGCCAGCCTTCTTTTAATTGGCCATACCAATTCTCTGTTAAAACTCTTACTGTGAGGAGGCTATCTCTCTCTATTGTTGGCCATTATGGGTTATAAAATGTGTTCTCTGGTCTGCAGATACGATGGTCCACTGTCCAAATTGGTGCAATATCTTCTGTTCTGGTTCTCTCATAATACTCAGCATTTGCACCCACACTGAGTAGGTGTAGCCCAATGCACAGTCAGTGTCTATTCCTATCAGGACCCATCTGTAGTTCACAGTGCTACCAGCATCAGTCTCACTTGCCAGCTACGATCAAGGTCTTTTTCCACCAGGGGATCTACCACATAGCCATCTGTAGTCTCCCTCTTTTGGCAGACAGAACAGTTTTTATTGGCCTTTTTTTTTTTTTTCCTCAGAGGGTACAAGAGGGCTATGTTTAGATCAAGCCCATCTCTGCATTGCCACTATACCACTGAGTTCACTCATTTCATGGACCCCGGTGGCCACCTTAAGTGGGCACTTAGGGATATTTGCTTGTTAATTCCAATCATCTTCTGAAATGGAAAGAAGATTCCTCTAAGGGAATCACCATGTCCACTTTAATGCACTACTCAAATTCCCAGTGATTTTCATAGGGCTGTGTATTCCCCATAAGGACATCTTTTTTTTTAAATATTTTATTTATTTATTTGACAGACAGAGATCACAAGTAGGCAGAAAGACCCACAGAGAGAGAGGAAGGGAAGCAGGCTCCCTGCTGAGCAGAGAGCCCGATGCGGGGCTTGATCCCAGGACCCTGAGATCACGACCTGAGCCGAAGGCAGAGGCTTTAACCGACTGAGCCACCCAGGTGCCCCAAGGACATATTTTAATAGGCCAGATTTCCATTGCCCTCCTGCCTAATCATACGACCAGGCCACTGAGCACTGCCTGGGAGTCAGTAAAAGCCCATACCCTGGAGATTCTATAACTATTCAATTCTTCCATTGCTGTTAGGAAAGCAGCATGCAATTCAGACCACCAAACTGATTTGTTTTTGCCTTCTTCCCTCAGAGTGGTAGCCTTCCATATAGGATGAAGTCCATTCACCTTGGAACTGCCATTTCTTTGTGGGTCCGCTGAGAGCTATTTATAGGACACTATGTTAGTAGAATCCAAGAGCCTCTCACGCACGTCCAGAGTCAATCTGAGAGGAAAAGAGGCTCCCTGCCTGTAAGTATCTCTTCCTTGCATTGCCCAGATACCATGATCCTGTACAAACCATTTAAATTTTATTGTGGAATTTTGCAGGCACTGACAACTGCATTAAAGTGTTCGTCTAGGACATCACCCAGACATTTATAGCTACTTCAGATTTTAAGATCACTTTGTCGGCTTCCTAGAGGTAGCTTTAGTGAACAACATCCCATCACAAGGTAGTAAATGCCCCTCAAATGGAAATTTTCTTATAGTCTAAAACCCCAGTAGGGGTTTTAGTACTCATAAGCCCCAATCTATGTCCCACGTAGGGCTACCCACAAAGAATTTGTACCTACCAGCACTCCAGCTTGTCTTCCACACTGTGTGGGTTCAGGCAGTCGTACTGGTTCCCATTTATATGTCCAATTAACGTTGCCTGAAGGGCAGACTTACACGCTTTCTATTTTACAGTACTAGGTAGGGGGAAGCATTCCCCAGTGAGATACAATGTCTATTTCTACAATGTATCAGGTAAAAGAGACTTCACATAAAACCCTTTCACAAAAAACTTGTTCAAACACACCAATTCTACACATTTTTATCTTAATTCCATCAACTCTTACTCTTAACGTCAACTCTTCTGCTTCCTAACTATAGCCTCTATTGTCTTCATCCACAGAGTTTTGCTTTACAATATGGACAGGGGAGGTATTCCCCAGCTAGACATATTATTCATTCTCAAGAAACATTCAGGTAAAGACGACACAACTTGTTTATATAAAGCTTATTTAAACATTCCAACTTTCACAATCTTATCAATAATTACATTTTTATATTCTCTCAATCCAGTTGTAGCCTAAATCAGGGCTTTGCCAATGGGTTGGTACCACAGTTCATGGAACAAAACTAGGAATCCTGGTAACTTCTCTTCTCTAGCCCTGCCCAATTTACCTACTCCTTTGCAATAGGCTTTGGGTCCCCAACAAAGAGTAAAGCAGAGAGACCCTGTTCCTTTTGTCAATTTTTTATCTTTAGTAGCCTAATCATTGTCCTAACTGATTGCTGGTCAATTTTCTTTTCTTTTCTCTCTCTCTTTTAAGATTTATCTATTTATTGATTTGAGAGTAAGAATGAAAGAGCACAAGAATGGGGAGGGGAACAGCAGAGGGAGAAAGAGAAGCAGGCTCCCTGTTGAGCAGGGAACCCTGACAACTCAGGGCTCCATCTCAGGACCCTGGGATCATGACCTGAGCCCAAAGCAGACACTTAACTGACTGAGCCACCCAGGCGCTCTGGTCAAATTTTGCATAGTAATTGCTACATTACAACTTTTTAAATTTTTCCAAGTTGGGGTAAAGAGAATAGATGTGTTTAGGGCTATTTCATGATGGAGGACCAACAAGCGATCTCTTTGGCACCCCAAAGCCTTGACAGTGTCATATTATAACCTTTGTTTTACTATATCAATGTCCATTTTACTCATCCCATTTCTTAATAACCATTTACAGATTTCCTCCAGGCTGGGATGAGACCTGTAACTCCTCTCCTCCTGTTTCTTCTTTGTTTCGCTCCTGCCAACATTTGCTTTACCCACCTTCTTTCTTTTTTTTTTTTTTAAAGACCGCTTTCATTTTTTTTTTAAGATTTTATTTATTTATTTGTCAGAGAGAGAGAGAGCGAGCGAGCACAGGCAGACAGAGTGGCAGGCAGAGGCAGAGGGAGAAGCAGGCTCCCTGCCGAGCAAGGAGCCCCATGTGGGACTCGATCCCAGGACGCTGGGATCATGACCTGAGCTGAAGGCAGCCGCTTAACCAACTGAGCCACCCAGGCGTCCCTACCCACCTTATTTCTTAAAATAACCTTTTACAGATTTCTACTTAATTGGGAAGAGCCCCTTGACTCTTAACTAGGCCTCTTCCCATTCTCTTGTTAATAAACCTAATTTATTTAATTGTATCTGTAATACTCAGGAGGAGAAGCTGAGACAGCAAATTCTGTCTGTCTCTTGGTTATATGGGGTGCCCCTTTAACCACAGCATTTACTACGAGTAGGTAACTGGCATATTCACTGGGTAAATATCCCTGTCATTATAAAGCCAGTCCCATGTATCCTGCATATGAAGCGTAACAGCAACTACATCTGGGGAATGCCACATGGCATTTATAGGGGCAATGGACAGCCTCCCTTCTCACTGTAAACAGACCATAGAGTGGCTCTTATCCAGTTCGTTAGGCTGGCATATAACCATCTGTGATTGTTCCATAGTGAGCTGTGGGTCCTGTTGTCAACCCAAACATGCCCTTTCATTCTGGAACATTCAAAACCAAAGATACAGCTCCTACATTAGTTATACTCAACCTGTTTCAGTGAAGGTTCCTCAAGCACTTGATGATATCAATCCACAAAATGAAACAGTTCTTGCATACTATCCTCCCTGGTTTTCTGGTTTGCTCTTTCCCTATGCTGCCGGCCTTATTGGTGACCAGTTAATTATAAAAGGATATAATTCAGGGCCAGCCAGATGAAGAGAGACATAGGGCAAGATATGGGAAAAGGGTGTGAAGCTTCCATGCCTTCTTGATTCCCCCTCAAATATCCACCTGCTAGTCAATGAGGAGGATTTCCAAACTCCACCATTTTGGGTTTTTATGTAAGTTCCATTATATAGGTATGATGAATGAAATCTTGGGCCATTAGTGGTTGAGCTCTATCTCTAGCCCTTCTTCCCTCTATAGAAATCTGGAGGAAGCCTTGGCTCCACAAGCAACAGGGCCTTCATCCTTAAATTGTTTCCAAAAATCATCTCATTAACACAACATTGCTCTCATCACAGAAAATTTCAAGAGTTTTAGGGTTTCTGTGCCAGAGACCATATATTTATTTCTTGTTACACATCACAGCATTATGGTACCTTTGAAATTTCATAGAAATCTACTTTATTGGAATACATCATGGGACTTAGTTTCCAAATACTTCCTTTTTAAGAAACAATGACTTGTACAAATGCTTCTCATCCTTTTAGACTGTAGAACCAGAATGAAAATGGAGTCACTTATGTCGGGGACAAAAATGGGAGTTGGCCAAAGCAGGTACATTAAAGAAAAATGAAACTCAACCTTACTGAAGTTGCAGAAATTTATAGTTCTCAGAAATCAGCAGAGGATGTCAACCAGTCCCCAAATGCCACATTTGTTTATACCATCTCTGGGCTCCCCTGTTCCCCTGACTCAGCAACCCTGATCCAAATAAGGAAGAAAACCACAAGGCAACCAACCAGCTGAAAAAGCTAAATAACATCCACATTTCCCACATTAAAAAAAAGAAAAAAAGAAAGAAAGAAAAGAAAGAAAAAAAGAAAAAACTTTACTCCGTGAGCAACCTGGAATGGAGCAACCTTGCTCCATTAACCTTGATTTTCCTGGTTTGCAGGTAAGAACTCTTGCAATGAACTCATCTTCCTGATATACAGAGTTTGGTTTTTGACATGACAGTGACATTTTTTTTTAATTTTTAATTTTTTAAAAAAGATTTTATTTTTTTATTTGACAGAGAGAGAGAGAGAGATCACAAGTAGGCAGAGAGGCACGCAGAGAGAGAGGGGGAAGCAGACTCCCTGCTAAGCAGAGAGCTCAACGCAGGGCTTGATCCCAGGACCCTGAGACCACAACCCAAGCCGAAGGCAGAGGCTTAACCCACTGAGCCACCTTAGTGCCCCTACAGTGACATCTTAAAATGCCAAAAAAAATTAATGATTGCATAGGAGATGGTCTCTGGAATTTTCTATAATTTGATTGAGAAAATAAATTTTATAAAGATAAAACCTTCTACCAATGAAGGACTTTTAGGAGGAAACTATTACCTTATGAATTTGAAAAATTGGTGGTTTTTTGAGAATTGGGTACATTAGTTTATAGGATAACACTTCTTACTGATTCTAAATGAAAATTACAGCAACTTTATTTTGACATTAAATTATCTGAAAAAATATAATGTTTTTCCCTATAAGTAAAAAAAAAGCTTATTTTGAATTAGCTTGAAATAATTACTTTAAATTAAGAATTTATAGTATTCTTTTAAGTAAACCTCTCCATATATGTTTTCATAGCAGTTAAAAATGTGTTATTCCTATTCACACAGTTTTACTGATTTCTCTTCAAAATTCTTCTTTCATGCCCCTTACATTTTCTAAGAGGTGGGGAGAAGCAAAACTGTAATTTACATCAAAGTGAAATTCTCATAATATCTTTGAAGATTTTAGACTTTTAAAACATGGCTTATCTTTGAAAAATCAAGTATCACAGCTGTTACTAAGAAGCACTGACTGCCAGAGTTAAATGTGGTAAAAATGTTAAAAATCCATCTCTTTTATGAAGTACTTTATCTTGGTCTTCTAGTTCAGGACATTGGTTGGCCAAAGCTACTCTGAGCAGTAAATACTGACATATCAACATCATATAGCTAATTAAGTTTTCTCTCCTCTTCCAACATTTACATTATTCCCTTTCCCACACACTTATTCATGAAAATATTTCTAAACTTACCTATCTCCTGTTATCTCCTCCAGTTGCTTTGCTGTTCTTGGGTCATTACTACTTTTAATTCCTTGGTTCTGTTACTCAGCCATAAGTCACATGTTTCTTCCTTGAAAATAAAACAGAGTTATTTCCTAGAGGTTCTGTTTTTATTCTGTTCAGTGCCCAGCTTCCCCTTAATTTTCTACATTGGAGGTTTACCCTAGGTACCCATGTATACCCAGGGATGTTCCTTTTATTATTAGTTTTACAGATAATGGCAGAAATGGATAAGTGTTTGCTGCCTTCCCAGCATGTATCCACACTGTCCACTGTGAGCAGCCATACAACTACGGTGAGTTTGACTATGCTCCCAGCCTTCCAGTTTGCTCTATCACCTCAGCCCCCTTGCCTTAGTGATTGATTTATACCGTGCCTATCTCAGTTAGCACAAAGCAAGGTTAGAGATCTGTGGAAGGCTGAATCTGGGACTACTACCCTATATAGCAAAAGGGATTTGGTATTTGTAATTAAATTAAGGATGTGAGGTATAGAGATGATTCTGAATTTTTCTCTTGGGTCCTAAGTGTAATCACATGGGTTTTTATTAGAAGGATTCAGAAGGAGTCAAAAAGCAAGGAGAAGGTTATGTGATAATGGAAGTAGAGATTTGGAGTGGTACATACTGGAGACAGAGAAAGGGACCATAAATCATGGAATACAAACAACAAACACTGGAAGACACCAGTAAACACTGAATATGGCAAAGAGATAGATTATATCCTCTGAGCTTCCAGAAGGAGCCAATCGAGCAGACACCTTGACTATAGCCCCAAGAAACTGATTTCAGACTTCTGGAACTCTAAGAGACTAAATGTGTGTTATTTTAAACCGCAACATGTGTGTTATTTTGTTGCAGTAGCAATAGAAAACTAATACAGAATTAGGACCCAATCAATGGGCTTTTCTTGTGTAGTTGGTTACAACAGAAATTTTATTTTTTTTCTGTATGGTATATAGAACAGATGTGAGGTAGGAAACTATTAACCATTAACCCATATGATTGAGGACAGCTTGAATGTGAAACTGACAGATGTAGGAGAGTAAAATTAAAAAAAAAAAAAGTACAGAAAAGCAGGAGCACAGCCCTGGTCAAAACTTGCTTGAAACCTGCAATGATTCAGGACTGTTACAGTTACATAAGTTTATCAATTATCTTCATTATTGACAAGAGTTTTTCAATTACCTGCAATGGAAACCAACTTAGTTGATGTAACAGTTTTGCACAGAACATAAATTTTTAAATACAATAGCTAGTATGCTTTCAAAGCTGGCCTGAACCAGTGTCATGGATTAGTAAGGACTTTGAAAGCAAGCATGGTATTATGGTGCCTCAATTGCTCACCACCATATCCTCAGTCTCTAGCAATGTTACTGAAAGTAAATAGGTGCTTTTTTTTTTTTTAAGATTTTATTTATTTATTTGAGATAGAGACAGTGAGAGAGAGCATGAGAGAGGAGAAGGTCAGAGGGAGAAGCAGACTCCCAGTGGAACTGGGAGGCTGATGCAGGGCTCGATCCCAGGATTCTGGGATCATGACCCGAGCTGAAGACAGTCGCTCAACCAACTGAGCCACCCAGGCACCCAACAGGTGCTTGATAAATGTATTTGAAATGGGTTGATGACTACAGGGCGCCTGGGTGGCTCAGTCAGGTAAGCACTGGACTTGGTGTTGGTTCAGGTCATTATCTCAGGGTTCTGAAATTGAGCCCTGGACCAGGCTTCACTGAGCAGGGAATTTACTTGAGATTCTCTCCTTCTCCTTGCCCCTCTGCCCCTCCTGCCATGCCATGCCTATGTGCACGTTCTCTCTCTCTCTCTCTCTCTCTAAAAAAGCAACTCTTAAAAAAGAAAGAAATGTGTGCATGACTAAATATAAAAAGTAAAATGTGTGACTAGAATGCCATTATCAGCTAACCCTGCCTTAAAAATATAAGCAATGAGAGACTGAATATACAAATTCACTAGGGCCAGGCAGTAAAATGAAAATAGAACTCTGACCCACAATCTCTAGAGTAACCAGTTGGGAAGCAAATCACAACCTCGCAAGCAAATAGCCCAAAATGGTCAGAACTTGGTCAGTGACTGCCAGCTTCCCTGTCTTTGCCCTATGATTCCAATTCGGGACTAATCAAAGAAAGCCAACTATGCTCCTCACACCAATCACATCAGATGCCTAACTTCTCATTAGCCTGCCTCTAGCTTCCCCTTGTCAACAACATCTGATAAGAACATACCTGATGTCATCTCTTTTTCTACTAAGAAGTTTCTCATTGTCAAGTGACGGTGGCTAAGTCCTTTGCTACATCAAACTCTGAATTAATCGCTTCTGTTTCATCTCATTTGGATTGTCTTCATTTATTTGTACAGCTACACAAATGAGACTGACAATAATTTTTCTTCAGGTTATTTCTTGCCTTGGTCATTTATGCATAAGACATGGTTTCTATGAAAAGCTACCTTTTCAATAAAATTTCACCAAATAAATGGGTCAAACAAATTTTTTTGAAATGCAAATTCAGTAGATGGAAACTATGCATTTCTGTCCTGAAATAATCTCCCACTGATCTGGAATTTGCTTAAGGTTTGACCACTGGGGTTTTATTTAATTCATTTATTAATTCTTGTAAAGTGCATGCAACAATTAAAACTCTCCATGACTGGCACTAAGTACAAGAGCAGAGTGATGGACAGACAGATTCTGCTCCAGACTTCAGGGAGGTTATATTCCACAGGGACAGTGAAGATACTGCACATTTACATAATTACATTTTAAATTATAATCTTAGTAAGGACCAAAGGTAGAAAATCAGGAAGGTAAAAGGATATGGTTCAAGGGTTCCAGGCTTGACTGGAGACTGAGAAGGTCTTTATAAAGTAGTGGTAGTGGATCAAATTTCCCCTCCCTTTAATTATCTTCTAAAACTTTAGAGACTGGTCATGATTTCAAGAAGGGTTTAAAACCCAAATGACTGTAATTAAATCCTGTCATTCTGGTAGAATGGGGCATAATAAGAGAAGTCATTTTGGTTTATTGGAAAATAAAGTTACGTTTCTTAACATACTAGAGATTTTGGACTCTGATTCATACCTTCCATACTTATATGCTAAGGTGTTAAAAATGATTATGTCAGATTCATTTATTTTCATTTTAGAAATATCTGTGCTTTTATAGTAAACTAGTTATTTTGAAAAAAAAAATATAAAGACTGCTTGAAAACCCTTTGGCTTTTGTTTCCCGGCAAAATATAGGGCAGCCTCCTTAGGAGAGTCCTTAGGAATACTCTTCATAATTTATCCCCAAACCTGTCTTCTTTTACTTTGCTAGGACTATCCATCAATCCTTTTGACACTTTTAGTGTTTTCAACATACCAAGTTTCTTTCCTGTTTTCATGGCTCTATTTTTCTATTCATGTGCTTTAGTCCACTTTAATTGGGTCCTTTGCCTTCTCTCCCTTGTATCTTCATTACATATCCCCCAGGCTAACTATGAGCTCCTCTGTGAGGCTTTTCCCACCCAATCCTCCTCAGATAAGCACTATTAATTTCTTATTTTGCCCTTATAATATAGTACATTTTCTTATCACTAATTTAGTTTTCTGAAGTATTAGGGCAAATATTTGGAGATGAAAACCATACACTTCGGTTGTCTTCATCAAAAGCATTCACTGTATCGTTGTTCAAACTTCTATTTGACATTTTTTAACCTATATCTAATTTATTATGGAACTAATTTAACTTAAAACAATATAGAGGCACCTGGGTGGCTCAGTGGATTAAGCCTCTGCCTTCAGCTCAGGTCATGATCTCAGGGTCCTGGGATCAAGCCCTGTATCAGGCTCTCTGCTCAGTGGGGAGCCTGCTTCCTTCTCTCTCTCTCTCTCTGCCTATCTGCCTACCTGTGATCTCTCTCTCTCTCTGTCAAATAAATAAAATAAAAATCTTTAAAAAAACAATATAATACTTCATATAACTAAAATATGCTCTCAAAGATATAGATTATTTCAACTGCATTTACAATTTAGAAAAGCATTTATTCAGAGAAATTAATGGTGCAGGTATAAGCAGTAATTTATAGTGGTTAAGAGGTTGAGTTCTGAAGCTCTGAAACCAGACTGTCCCAACTTGACTTTTAGGTCTGGTACGTATTAGTTGTGTGACCATGAGCAAATGACTTCAACTGTTTTTGTCACCAAGTCTCCCTTTCCTGATATGGGGACATTTATAGTATCTGGCATAGCCTTTGCAGTGAGGTATAAATGGAGGAAAAGAGGTTAGAACAATGTCTGGCACATAGTAACCTCTCAGCATATTTTACCTATAAATTCTATCAGTAGTCATGATTGTAGTGGCAGGAAGAGGAGGCAAAGGATTAGTTTTGGCGTTAGTATGCGCCAGACAATATGCTAGTTTGGAGTTATAGTCTACCTAGGGGGCAGAAATTGTAAGCAGATCAACACATAACACTGTCACAAGAGGTGAAGGCACACAGGAGATCAGGATCATTGTGGGAGAAGCATTAGAGAAGAAGTAACATCTGGGCTGAGTTGTGGAATCCTAGTAGACATCAGCAACAGAGAAACAGAAAAGCAGGGTCCTGGGCACTGTACGGGCACACGTGAATGCAGGGAGCCGGGGAGACCATGGTACCCAGAGCCCCTCACTGGAGTACAGCAGTGGAGTCAACAGCATGGTTAACAGAGAAAGACAGATTTTAGATTGGAAAAGAGTTTCTGCTTCATGTGGGGATGTTTGGAGTTTCATAAAAGAAATTAGAAAAAAAATTTCAGCATGGAAATTTTACTTTTGGTTGATTAATTTAAAAATACTACTTGCCATTAGTGTGGACAATGTATTAGGAGACAGTGATTTAGGAGCAGGTATGCCAGGTAGAAATTTATTGCACTACTTCAAAAATAACCACAAAGCCCTGGATAGAAGTAGGAATGTGTATACAGAATAGAGAGACACTGCTTGAAAAATATCAAGGGGGTTCAGAAGAATAGAAAAGCTAGAGGTGGAAATGGGAGATCATGAGGTTTGGGCATGGTTGCAAAAATATAACTATAGTTAAGAAGAAGTTTAAAATGAGGAAAAATAAGGAATATAGGACTGGCTATATGGCACTGAATGTTTACTATGTTCTAGCTTAAAGTAGTTTTTTGATTAGTTAATTTATGTCCTGAAGTTGGAGGCCACACTACATAAGTAAAATAAGAGCTAAGTAAATATCTGCACTACTGTTATGAGAACACTGAGGATGTAACTTATTATAAGCTATAATTTAAATAATTTATTTTGTAAAACAAATGAAGGTAAAAATTAATAAATCATGTTACTTGTGTAATTTATGTTAGTTATGTAACTTATGTTACTTATATTGTGTTCCTGGCATCGTGTTGATCATTTTAAGTATACATTACAACACAAAAGCAAACTTGCAAACTTATGAAATGGGTATCAATATCCCATTTTATACAGAGGAATGTGAGCTTAAAAGCATTTAAATAATTTGTTTAAAGTTAAATGAGAAGTGGAAGAGCCAGGATTAAAATCCTAATCAACCAAACTGCATATTTTATTTATCCACAACATTATACTCCTAACAAAGTAAAAAATAAAGCAAATGAAAAGACTAGATATACAGTAAATCCCAGTTTTGGATAGGAAGGGCACATTTCTTCTAAATGAGAGGAAGAAAGCCTCCTCCAATATAAAAAAAATAATTAATATTGTACTTCTTACAATGTGCTGACATTGTGACAGGAGTTAGACTTTAAAATAAGAAAAGTATTGTTTTTGCATGTAAGAAATGCAAGGCTCTGACTTCAGAAAATATTTGGAGACTGCTACTGAAAGTATAAGGAGGTAGAAAAGTGAGGGTAAAATGGTGAAGCAATACTTAATACAGAGGCACAATTTTGCATAGTCCAAATTCACTTTCATCTGTATAATGATAAACAAAGTATCTCAGATTTCAGCTTTAGGAGATCTAGATTATTAAGAAGAATTCAGAGAAATCCTGATGGCACTCCCACTTGATACTCTTTGCAGAATAACTTTTTATCCCCTCCACCAAAGAACTTTTTCCTTTTATTTCAGAGGGAAGGAAACAAAGTCAGACACTCTCCCACTCTATCCCCAAAGCTCCCACCTCACCCAGAACGTGCAGTGAAAGAGGGACAGGGCCCAGTCTCCCCAAAATCCCACAAAGTAGCAAGATTAGAAAAATTGTAACCATATTGTTCTGCCTCTGGCACTACACAGAGGCCCCACTGTGGCCAAAAAGTAAGTGGGAGAGGCAGCTATGGAAAAGGGAATTCCCTCTTACTACACAGTAGTCCCCTGCCAGGCAGAGGACGCCCAGGCTACGGGGTGATGGAGAGGTGGGGTTAAGATCTGGGGCAGGGAGAAAGCCCGCAGACCTTTTCCTTCAACCTGACATACTTATATATTTACAGCTTTCAGGGAGGGGAGGAAGTTTGGAATGACACTAGTTCTGCAAAGGCAAGAAATGAAAACCAAACAGCAGCTGTTTGGGCCATAATTTCTTGCCTTCTTGCTTCTAAAATCTTGAGTGGGAAAGGGGGAAACAGAAGCAGGCAGTGGAGGGAGGTAATGTTTGAGGGTCACGAGCCCAGAGCTCACTGCAAGAGAAGGTGAGGCAGCAGAAGAGGGGCAGCCGGGTCCGCGGAGAAACACGTAAGAGAAGCAGCCACTCATGTCCGTCTCTCCTCCAGCTCCCCAGGTCTCCAAAGGCTGGGGCGGCGGCTACACCAGCCATCTCCAGCAAGAGCTCTCCTCCTCCTCCTGCAGCAGGTCAGCCTGCCTCATGGCCTTCAGCACACGCTCCCTGAAGCTGTCCCGGATTTCATCCCCCCATCGAAATCTCATGCCGGAAGAAGCAGGCCTTCTCAAGTTTAAGGCCGAAGTCCATCTCGCACACGCTGCGGATGTATGAGCCCAGCAGCTTCACACCTCGGCGCATCAGCTCCGGCAGGACGAGTTCATCGTCCACACGCTCCATGGCGCAGTCGTAGAGGCTGGCGTATCATTTATAGACGACTTTGAGGTCCTTCTCCTCCAGGAAGCTGCACATCATGGGCTTGCACGCCAGAACGACCTGCATAAGCTCCGGAGCCGCTGTCCTTCGCGGCGTGTCGGCCCGTCTCGACAGCCACAACCTCTGAGGCCCGCCTATTGGCTGCGTGGGTCGCTTCGTCTTGCAGCAGTCGTCTGTGCGTGTCCCTCGTTGGCCACCGTAGGCCCTGAGTCCTCTTTTCAAATCCTTTCTTCCGGTCCCTCTCGAAGCCTCGCCTGCCCCAGACCGCCTGGAAACTTCTAAGCCGCCTGGCTCAAAGCAAGACAGGTCAGAAGGGTATTTCCTAAGAGTACCTTGGGGGCAGACAGGCTTTTGACAGGACTAACGGCTCCCCTGCTGCTTTATCTAGCGTGCTTAAGTCAGTCATGCTTGGGGCTTTGACGTTCAGGGATCAGTTTTTGCTGAGGACAGCTGACATTTCGGTTTCCTCCAGGGGCTGAACTTTGGTGAACTTGAGACATAGTTTTTATTCTATAGTGAAGTTGTTTTAGAGATACATAAAATTTAATATATATATATTTCAAAGCAGAAACAATTTGTGATATATGTAGAATCTAATGAATAAGCAAATACATCTTTTACCCAGTTTTCCAGATCATTTTTAGAACTGACTTAAGATAATGGTAATTTAACTTGAATTGGTTTTGAATGCAATATAAAGTCATTCTTTTCCCATGATTGCTTGATTCTAGATTTCAGATTTGTCTTTGTATATAATTATAATGTCTTAAGGTTTTTCACAAACGAAACATTAGGCAGATTTGGAAAGCCTGTATAAAATGTAATTAAACGATATACATTATCAGGTATCTCTCAAATATCAGTTAATCAGGGTTTTAGTGAACAAGAGCAGAGGGAGAGGGAGAGACAAAATCTCAAGCAGACTCCCGGCTGTGCACAGAGCCAGACACAGGGCTTGATCTCTTGACCTGAGCTGAAACCAAGAGTTGGACACTCAACCTCCTGAGCCACCCAGGCACCCCTGTCCCTTTCTTTCTTTCTTTCTTCCTTCCTTCCTTCCTTTCTTTCTTTCTTTCTTTCTTTTTAAGATTTTATTTATTTATTTGACAGACAGAGATCACAAGTAGGCAGAGAGGCAGGCAGAGAGAGAGGAGGAAGCAGGCTCCTCGCTGAGCAGAGAGCCTGATGCCGGGCTTGATCCCAGGACCCTGGGATCATGACCTGAGCCTAAGGCAAAGGCTTTAACCCACTGAGCCACCAGGCGCCACCCCCTTTATTTCTTAATGATATTCTCTAATTAACTGAAAATTTTAATTTTGATAAAGTTCAATTTTTATTTTTTTTCTCTCGGTGGTTTTTTATGACTGGTCTGATAAATCTTTGTCTACCCAGCAAAGGTTTATTTCTTAAACCTCAGGTTTTGAGGTGGGAATATTCTACCACCCTAATTATTCTTTCCTTCCTACTGATTATCCATATCCACCTTTCTATTCAAAGAATGGGATATGACAAATTAAAATAATTAATGAAAACACCTTCCTATTAGAGATTGCTAAATAAGTCTGGTTGCTCCAAAAGATTGTTAAAATTCCAAAGCAACTTCACAGTGTTTTAGTAGATTATGTTTTTGTGGAGGACATTATGTTTAAGCTTTTTCCCTCAGAAGGAGAGGAAAAAAACATATTTTAAACCAAATTTTATACAAATTATGTGAATATAAAACCCTAAATACACATCTGGTCTTCTGGGAAACTCTTTCAGCTTCACAGACTAATGTTGTAACAAAAGTTACAGAAATTTTAATCTGTAAAGTGTTTTAAGGCAATGATTATTCAAATACAAACTCATGTCTATATTGCAGAACACATACAGTTGCTACAGATAGATCAAAATTTATACCAAAAATATACAAACACAAACTTTCTTGGCAGTATTTTTTTCTAGTTATGTATAGACATAAGCATTTTTTACAGGAAAACATCTTGCATTTTCAAAGTGGTACTTGATTTTGTAACACAAATAAAACATTTGAAAAATTTTTTAAAGATTTATTTATTTATTTTAGAGGAAGAGAGAGTGAGCACACCCAAGAGAGAGTGAAAGTGGGTGAGGAGCAGAGGGAGAGGGGCACGCTGATTCCTCTCTGAGGGTGGAGCCCATGCAGGGACTTGATCCCAAGACCTTGAGATCATGATCTTAACCCAAACCAAGAGTCGGATGCTTAATCAACTGAGCCACCCAAGTGCTGCAACATTTGAATTCTTAATAGAAAGTTTCATTGCTCTTTAGCATATCTTTATACTTTCAAATGATGGTCAGATAATACAAAAAATAAGTTTTAAAAGCATAATCAGTGCTCCAAAACTGAAGAAAATCTTGTCTAAATGTTTATCTTTCATACAATTTAAAACTCTGGAAGTAAAATACCATTATTTCGCTCCTATGTCATATGTATTTTTAGTATGTATAAATATACACTCTGCACATTTGTTTTCTGTACTTAAGGTACGTATGGATAGGGGCACCTGGGTGGCTCAGTCTGTTTAGTGTCCGGCTCGTGATTTCCGCTCAGGTCATGAGCTCATGGGTCCTAGGATTGAGCCTTACGTTGTCAGCCTCTGTGCTCAGTGGGGAATCTGCTTGAGATTCTCTCTCCCTCTCCCTTTGCCCTTCCCCACACTCACTCACACACTCTCTCATTTAAAATAAATAAATCTTTTAAAAAATCAAGTAAAGTAAAAATGGGTAAATAAAACACCAATGAACAGTCATGCTGTAATGTTTTGCTGCAGATTTCTGAAAAGCAACCAAGTAGCATGTCATCCCAAGGTCAAGATTGTTAAAATAATATATTTTTTTTCTCAAAATGAACTAGAAACTGCAATTACAGATGTGCCTAAAGTTGTTTCACAGGGATCCCAAGGAGAATGTGTGGTTCCTGATTTCTGTTTTTACTTGATCCTAAAATTTAGGGTTTTAATCTTCTTCTTCCCATTTTACTGGTAATAATTTTTATATAATTATTTAATGAAAATTTTTATTCACAACTTCATGTTTAGAAATCTACACAGATTCAAGATCTTATGTATGTTCAGCAAACCATGTCAGGCTTTCCAAAGCTGAGGTTATTATTACAGGTTGACCTTGATCAGGGATCCCCTGTATTAAATTAAGTCAGGCACTCCAAAAGGAATGTAGAAAATATAAGCAGTTGCTGAAGTGACTCTTTTATTTGTGAGCTGGTTGAAATCATTAAGCTTCTTAATTTCTTATATTGTAGGCCTGAAAGGGCATATGCCAAGATATGGCACAGAGATATCACAAAACCTGGTATAGTTTACTTTTGGCTCAGGATATATGAGCTTTCATATTTTTTCCCCTTTTGCATGAAATGCTCAGTTTTAAAAGTTTTTTTTTTTCAGAAGCTTAATTTTTAACCATTTCTGCACACCACAAAGTAAAAAGGAATAGCAGCAATTGCCTTAAGTTTCAGGTGTGTATACCATGTAAAATAATATATAGATTGCTTGGTTAGAATGTTATCATAGTTATGCTAAAAGATAAGAATTTATGCTAGAAACATAGATCAAATATTAACTCCATTTATTAAATAATATAAGAGCAGGATGATATGGCGAGGTTTAGTTTTATTTGCCATGTTCAAAAAATATATTCTACATATCTTACTTTAGTTACTTATTTCATTACATCCATTCTTTTTCATCTCTTAGATAAAGGAGAACTAGTAAACACTATATAAATTAAATACTCATGCAAGGGAGAAACAAGGAGTTCTAGGGACATTAGGGAAGACTTCAGAGAGCCTTGAGTTATGACCAGAAGGATAGTAGGCTTTTTCCAGATGGACAATGCAGTTCTAATTATTCTTTTTACTCCCCCCTCCAGCTGTTTTATTTGTGATCTTTATTTAAAGTGTTGACTCTTGTATTTGTAATACTTTTTCCTTCCCACATACTGTGCATTTGGGAAAATAGTTACTGCAACTGTTCTTCATTGGTTGGTCCAGATGTCCAGAGGGTGAAGAATTTATAGAGGCTTTTCTTTTAGCCATGACACAGGTAGATTTATCCCCACAAGCTTTCTCAAACCCTATTTGGCAAAACACCTCTCTCACTCTTACTGCTATTAAATCTCCAGTGAGCATTTATTATACATGCAAGAGTATAAGGAAGTAAGCATCTTTTTTATATTTGGTCTTCTTAATCTTGTATCTAAGGAAAATAGCTTCTCATATGCTTTTTACAACTCTGAGTACATAGAAAAAACATCATAATCATGAAATACCCATTTCATGAATTTTTCCTAAGGCAGAGTAGTAAGTAGCTAAATCACCACTCTTCCACTTACTTTTGTGTACTTCCTTGGCCCCCAGTTTAATCTGATTTAATTCTTCTTTAGCCTTATTTGCCATCTCTTTTTTCAGTGGTTAAGTTTATATTAAAATTTGTGCAACTTCTAATGAACTGCTCATTAAAGTAACTGTTATATGACTCATATTAAGGCTATAGAAAAAATATAACATTTCTTCCTCTTAACATGGAGAAAAAGTACATACTAAATGCTTGTTAATATGTATTACATATACCTGCCTATAATATGTAAGTGACTCCTTTTCAGCAAATCATGTTCATGGAAAAAGTAATATGAGATTCAAAAGATTAAATAGGACTATTAAATTGCAACTCATTTATGTGCTATAATTCATGTGCTTTTTGGGAAGTAGTTTTAATCACAGAGCATATAAAATTATTTCTAACCAACTGACAAAGAATCTAAAATTTAAAGTAGAAGAAAGACGTTTTACTTAATAGATTTCCTATTGAGTATTATTTCTTAAGGAAGGCATTATGCCTAACTGCCTGATTTACACGCTGATTTTGTGGACAAGATGCTTGTGTTTCTGTCTTTGCAACTTGTAGAAGAAAAAGTAAACTAATAAAGTTTTCAATTTTTTAATCATATGTTATTTAATAATTGCTTGTGCATTAGTTACATGGGATGCGGTATACCTTCTGAAATATATGATTTAGTTCAAGCATCCAATGACTAAGTGTTAAGAGTATATGGCCTAACTACCTCTGAGAATGTTGAATGTTACCTGAGTCTTGTGGTTCTGGAAACACCCTTCCTCTTCCCCTCCCCACTTTGTGTTCTAGGAAATGCCCTACTGCAAATAATTACCAGCATGTAACTTAGATAAAAGATTCATGGATAGCCTTCTTGCTTATGTATTGACAAGGCTAGACATAGACCCTCCAAACTCCTATTCTTCAGCTCATAAATAAATAGTTAAACTATGCTACCTGACTTGACCCACATTTGGTAAGTTTTTGCTTGGACCCTGAACTTTGGTCCTTCTTTTATGAGTCCCTCCTGAGAATCAGTTCACCTCACAGAAAAACACTCCTGAGGACACTGCCTGTTTATCCCACTTTCACACATTGGGTTCTTTCTAGCCTTGTTTACTCATTCGTATAAATAAAATTCATTTCTGCCTGATCTTTGAGAGGTTTATAGATGTTTTAAATTCAGAGTATTTTTCTCTGCTGTCATAGTCTGCTTCCCCATTATTGCAATAAACTTTTCTCCTTACCTGAGTCTGGATTTGTTTGTTTGTTTTTTTTTTAAGATTTTATTTATTTATTTATTTGACAGAGAGAGATCACAGTAGACAGAGAGGCAGGCATAGAGAGAGAGAGAGAGAGAGGAAAGCAGGCTCCCCACTGAGCAGAGAGCCCGATGCGGGACTCGATCCCAGGACCCTGAGATCATGACCTGAGCCGAAGGCAGCGGCTTAACCCACTGAGCCACCCAGGCGCCCCTGGATTTGGTTTTAATTGATAATCCCTTTTTAAATTGTGATTGGTTTCTGACTTAAGAAAAATTGTTACACAGGGGCGCCTGGGTGGCTCAGTGGGTTAAGCCTCTGCCTTCGGCTCAGGTCATGATCTCAGGGTCCTGAGATGGAGCCCCGCATCAGGCTCTCTGCTCAGCAGGGAGCCTGCTTCTCCCTCTCTCTCTCTCTCTGCCTGCCTCTCTGCCTACTTGTGATCTCTCTCTCTGTCCAATAAATAAATTAAAAAAAAATTGTTACAGACAATAATTCATGCAAACCCATCTGTACAAATCAGAAATAGAATTAGGATCCCTCTCAAATTTGAGAGTTTAACTTACATATTTTTAGGAAGAAAGAATCAGAATAATTTAGTCTTCATTTTAATGCTGGCCTAGGTTTCAAAACACTCAATTATATCCAATTTACTATTTTAACTATCTGAAAAAGCTAATCAAGTATCATAAAATTGAAGTAGAAAATGAAGCAAGCTCAAGACTTTCACTTTGCATGTTAGGGTAAAATTATGGTTTAAATGTGTATCTTGGGAAAGC
>PISX010022155.1:0-32267 GCA_004024625.1 Mellivora capensis
AGACATTTCTGCAAAGAAGACATCCAGATGGCCAACAGACACATGAAAAAGTGCTCCACATCACTCAGCATCAGGGAAATACAAATTAAAACCACAATGAGATATCACCTCACACCAGTCAGAATGGCTAAAATTAACAAGTCAGGAAATGACAGATGCTGGCGAGGATGTGGAGAAAGGGGAACCCTCCTACACTGTTTGTGGGAATGCAAGCTGGTGCAACCGCTCTGGAAAACAGTGTGGAGGTTCCTCAAAAAGTTGAAAATAGAACTACCCTATAACCTAGCAATTGCACTACTGGGTATTTACCCTAAAGATACAAACGTAGTGATCCGAAGGGGCACGTGCACCCGAATGTTTATAGCAGCAATGTCTACAATAGCCAAACTATGGAAAGAGCCTAGATGTCCATCAACAGATGACTGGATAAAGAATAGTGGTATATATACACGATGGAATACTATGCAGCCATCAAAAGAAATGAAATCTTGCCATCCGCAACGACGTGGATGGAACTAGAGGGTATCATGCTTAGTGAAATAAGTCAATCAGAGAAAGTCAACTATCATATGATATCCCTGATATGAGGAAGTGGAGATGCAACATGGGAGACTAGGGGGGTAGAAAAAGAAGAAAAGAAACAAGATGGGATTGGGAGGGATTCAAACCATAAGTGACTCTTAATCTCACAAAACAAACTGAGGGTTGCTGGGAGGAGGGGGTCGGGAAAGGTGGGTGGGGTAATGGACATTGGGGAGGGTATGTGCTATGGTTAGTGCTGTGAAGTGTGTAAACCTGGCGATTCACAGACATGTACCCCTGGGGATAAAAATTTGTTTATAAAAAATAAAAATTTAAAAAAAAAAGAGAAGCAGAAATCCTATATTATCAATTTCCAAATTCTCAACCTCTTTACCTGCCTTTCTGTCCTTAAGTATCCAAATATATAGCCCCACCAAACTAAAATTATTTCAAAAGCTCAATGCCCTCTTAGGTCATTACTTCTGGACACACATCCTAGTGTGCCCATATCCTCTCCTTCCTCTAAACTCTTACTCATCAACCAAGGATGACACTTTCAAAAGCCTCCCCCTCAAGCTGAATTAACTGTCCCTGCTTTATGTTTCCTATGCCTAGAATTTATTCCTCTCATGGAACTTTTACACTGTACACTGATCTTTTGATTTTTTTTCCTGGAAAGATTGAAAAGAGCATTACCTTTCCTATCCATGAACCCAGACCAATACCCAGCACATTTTAACAGTTCAATGTATGTGGGCTTAATTAAAATGCCCTTGAGTGAGTCAGGTTGGGTTGCATTGGGCTCCACTTTGCCATATATATAATGATAAAGCAGGAAACAGGAAATGAATGTCCTGCACACTACCCCATCCTTTGACATTGATCAAGAAGGGCAATAATGCTCATTTCTTATGTGCTATGTGCCAATTTTTGAAGAATTCCGCCCTTTACACTTTTCAAAGCTTCTTCTCAATCCACATTTAGTGACTTTGGGAATAGTAACATGGAAACTAGCTGGCCAGGTCTGCATTAAACCAGCAGAGAACAGGACAGGAAGCTACTGTGTAATTTCCCAGTCTTGAAGCAGCTCTGATTTGGCTTTCTATGCTGCCAACCACTGACTCTGACACTGACTGAGCCCCCCCACACATGACACCAGGAAAACAGAAAATATGAGTCTGGAAAACGATGGGGTCATTGATTCCTAGACCCTCCACTTTGGCCATGATCAGATTTAGTTACAACCCAGGAAGTTCAAGCAGCTAAAGTGTATAAGACTCTTTTCCTTACTCAATCTTGCATATCCCTTAGAGCCTTTTGGTTCAATATTATGCCCATTTCATGGATGAAATACTTAAGCTTCAGAAAGAAAGTCACTCCCTGGCCAACAATAAGGCACTTACAGAACAGGTAATGGTTCCCTAGTGTCACCTCACCCTCACTCACACCTTGGGGACATTCTGGGGACTCAATAAGAACCTTCCTTCACCTTGCTCCCTAGAGCACTCAACCCTTTTCTGTTTATATTCATGACTTGGCCATGGCCTATGTTCCTTCTTCTGAGAATGTGTCATCTGATCTATGTCTGTACTTACAAATCCATCTTTACCTGTACTTGATTGATCCATTTTGCCATTAATTTTATCCACTTCATTTTAGTTTATCTTTATAAATCCCTGCAAAATAGGTGTCATTAGTTCCTTTTACTAGTCAAGGAAACTGTGACATAAAAAGATTAAATAACTAGCCCAAAAATGTAGCTAATAAAGAGCACAGACAGGATTCAAATTTAGGTTGTGCAATCCACAGACACTGCTTTTAATCACTGGACTCTACTGTTTTACTAGCTGAGTGACTGATCATCCACAAAGCCTGCTTTGACCTTCCAACAACAGAACTCTCCCCTTTGAACAGGAAGGCTCTGGAGCCACCATGCTGAGATTCAATCTCCAGCTCTCAGTTACGAAGTGTGTGATTTCTAGCAAATTACTTCATTTTTCCCATTTTCCATATGTGTAAAATTGAAACATGAATATTGCCTATAGAGGTAGTTGTGTTAAGTGAGTTAATACAAGTATAGCATTCAGAAGACTGCTTAGTACATGTTAAGCACTTCTAGGAGTTAATAATATTACTATGTCCATTACTGGCACAGTCCACTCCTATTATAGTGTAAGGTAACAGAGAGCAGGGATCTTATTTTATTCTTTTTATACTTCCATACACAGAGATACAGAGTGGGAATTCCATAGATGTTTAGGGAATGACTGATAGAATGAGAGACAAGGAAGTTTCTTTTGTTTTAATTTTTTAATTTGAATTCATTTAGCCAACACATAGAACATCACTAGTTTCAGATGTGCAAATTTATCATTTGCATATAACATATTTTCAATACCTTACCAAAACTTGCTTTGCTCTATATCAGATCTCTAGGTAATTTGTTCTAAAGTTTAGCAAATTTATCAACTAATATATGCAAATAACTGATAAAAATTAACCTTAAGCCATCTGAGTTGCCTCACACTTCATCTCCCAGAGTATCTGGATTTCAAAAGGAGATTCCATTTTCCATTCCTAAAACTAATATTTATTGAGCATTTCTTATGTGGTAGGTACTGACCAAAGCACTAAAGACTTATACAAAGGTAAATAAGCTTATGGAATTTATGTTCAAAGTAATCATTTTCTTACAGGAAAACAAAAATTGTCACTAATAACCATACTACAAGAAAAGGAATGACTATGGAAAGAGGTGAAAACTGATATTTCTTCATGTGTCTGTTAGCCATTTGTATGTCTTCTTTGGAGAAGTGTCTGTTCATGTCTTCTGCCCATTTTTTGATTATTTGTTTTTTGGGTGTTGAGTTTGAGAAGATCTTTATAGATCTTGGATACCAACCCTTTATCTGTAGTGTCATTTGCAAATTTCTTCTCCTATGCTATGGGTTGACTTTTTGTTTTGTTGACTGTTTCCTTTGCTGTGCAAAGCTTTTTATCTTGATGAAATCCAAAAGCTCATTTTCACTTTTGTTTCTCTTGCATCTGGAGACGTGTCTTGAAAGAAGTTGCTGTGGCCAATGTCGAAGATGTTACTGCCTATGTTCTTCTCTAGGATTTTGATAGATTCCTGCCTCACATTGAGGTCTTTTATCCATTTAGAGTTTATCTTTGTGTATGGTGTAAGACAATGGTTGAGTTTCATTATTCTGTATATAGCCATCAGAAAGGATGAATACCTACCATTTGCATCAACATGGATGGAACTGGAGGAGATTATGCTACAAGAAATAAGTCAAGCAGAGAAAGACAATTATCTTATGGTTTCACTTACTTGTGGAACATAAGGAATAGCATGGAGGACATTAGGAGAAGGAAGGGGGAAATGAAGAGGGGTAAACCAGAAGGGGAGATGAACCATGAGAGACTATGGGCTCGGGGAAACAAACTGAGGGTTTCAGAGGGCAGGTATTGGTGAGCCCGGCAATGGGTATTAAGGGGAGCATGTATTGCCTGGAGCACTGGGTGTTATATCCAAACAATGAATCATGGAACACACCACCAGAAAAAAAAAAGAAAGAAAGAAAGAAAAAAAGAAAGAAAGAAAGAAAGAAAGAAAGAAAGAAAGAAAGAAAGAAAGAAAGAAAGAAAGAAAGAAAGAAGATATTTCCTAGGTACATGTCATGTGCTGGGCATTTTATGTATATTATCTCATTTCATGCTTAGAACAATTATAATTAGGTAGGTATCATTATTACTGTTTTACGGATAGGAAAACTGAGGCTCTAGGAGGTTAGTTAAGTTGCCAAGAGTAACACAACTGGTAAGTGACAGGGCTAGGGTTGGAATCCACATTCATGCTGAAGCAGGTAAGTATCATAAATGACATAGAGCAAAACACCATGCCAACACTAGGTATGGATAATAACTCAATATTTTTATCTTTACTTGGCCCTATTTCCTTATCTACAAGGTGTAGGTTATATAGTGATCTTAGAAACTTCTATTTGAAATAAGACCTTAAAGATGATCAGATGCAATGCTTTTCAAATGTTCCCCTTCATCAAAGCCTTCCAAGAAATATTCATGTACTGATTAAGTTGCAAATTGATTTCCAAGACTTAATTATGCTCTGTATGTGCTCTTTATAGCATCATGCAATTACATTCCTTTTCTACCTTTCTCTTCACAATGGTCTTTTTTCCATTCTAGCACAGAAAGTATGGCCCTCAACTGTCCAAAATCTGATTGTAGAGAATTGCTCCAGATAGAACAATCTTCAGGGCACCAAATAAAGCAATTAGGAAATATTGCTTCCATGAAGGACTCTTTTGAAGATTCATCATTCCACCAAAATCTTGTCCTCATTATGGAGTCCTTCAATCTTTCTGCAAAGAGAAAAGCATGGCTTTAGCAATTGGGTGATTGAGAGTTTTTGACATATTCTGAAAGAAGGAATAGAGTTTGGGGAGTAGGAGTAGTGGTAATTTTTCTTTGATGACCTAGACTTTATTTCATTCATCCCCAGATTATTGTAATAAAAATTCATTGCTTTTGTAAAGAGACTTAGGAGAGCAAGTCAAAGGGAGCAGGTAGCACGTCTGAGAAATATGGAATCTTGTAAAAGGCATTTTCCATATATTTAAGAATAAGCAATTCTTTTCAGTTATTCTCAAACTCCTAAAAATATGTCATCAGCTGGAAAGGAAAAAAAATACTTGAAAACAAGCTAGATGCATGATGCTAATTCTTCCAAATATAACTGAGATACATTCTAAGACTGTAAATTTTTTCAGATTATATTGGATGAAACCACCAAATAAAGATTTTATGTGACTTTTTAAAATTAGATGTGTCTTATTTAATCACACTTCAAACATATTCTATAAAATCATAATATAACAAATAATTCTAATTACAATCAATCTCATTTTATTGTATTTCCCAAAATGTTTAATATTTTCTATCTCCTGTTAACAAAAAGTAAAGTTCCATGATATTTGTACAAATTAGTTCTTAGCAATATGATCATGTCCTATAAATTACTTTTAAGTTTGTATATTATTCTTATTTACTTATTCTCAAAGCCAAATACTGTAGTTCAACAAATCCTCACACTTGTATTTACTGAAGGAGTGCCATAACTTTCATTGTACAACTTACTCACAATTTCAGCTACATTAAATTTGCACTGTTACAAATTAAATAATAAGAAGCAGGATATAGATTAATCTTATTTTATTGCTTAACCTGGTTAAATCAATTACATTAGTAATTAGTAATGTAATGTAAATCAATTACATTAGCTCTTTGTTTTAATCATGATGGTTATCATGGAATCATACATCTTTTAAAATCAGTCCATAATTTATTTTCAAAGGCTTTTATTTAGAGAAGAGGGGAAATCATTTGACTTCACTACAACCCACAATCCATGATGTTACCATTATTCCCTATCTCCTACTCCTGCCCCTCCTGTCCTTACCTCCTTCTGTTCTTTCTTAGATTTCATGGTCCATCATTCATTCTTAACTACTCTGCTTCCTTTACCCTTTGTCAAACTCACCTGGAAAAGTACCACCTTGGTTAAATGATTCCTCACTTGTTTGGTTCCTGATCCAGCCACGCTGATCATGAATGGGGAAAAACACTCAAATATGCAGATATAAAAATCACTTTAAAAATTTGAAGGTCATTCTCCTCAGGTTGGCTCATAGTCCTAACAGAAATTCCATTACATATCTTTATGGAGCTTCATTCCCAGTCACCTTCATGACTATTTTACACCTACTCTATCCTCTGATCTACAAGCTCCCCTCCCCCATGGCCACTCTTACCTGATGACCTCACTTCCCATTTCCCTTGGAAAATAAAACAAGCAGAAGAGAATTTCTTCACCCTCCCATCCACATCTGCAACCTAGCTAAATTCATACACATACTCTCTGCCTTCTTTTCAGCTACTTTAAATGCATTGTTCACATTTCCTCTTAAATCAACCATCTACTTGCAAAGTGGCTAACACCCATTATCACTTATTCTAGGATATATTTCCATCAATTTCCCCCTTCCTTCTCTGGATCATCAATGTTCTTGTTCTATTAGATCATCCCCATCATAGAGATATACTTTAATAATGTCAATCATATCAAAATTTTTAAACCCTTTCTTGACCTACATATACCTCTAGCCATCACCTTTCTTTGCTACCCACTATTTGGCTTCTGAAATACCCTTCTCTCTTGCATCTCTTCTTGTGCTATTAGTTGCTGCCTCTGGGTCTTCTTTGCTCTCTTTTCTTCCCTTCCCTCAGCCCTGACTTTGGAAGGGTCCCAGAGCTTAATCTTCAGAACTCTGCCCTTTTCTTTCTACACTCATCACCTCCTGTGATCCCAGCTAATGTCAAGGCTTTAAATGATTTGCATTGACAGATGCCAAATTGTTGTCTGCATCTAAACCTCTCTCAACTGCCCACTTAAATAAAGTTCCTGATTTTTCCCTCCAAAATCTGCCCCCTAGCCCCAACAGTCTTCCCTATATTGAGAAAAGGCAATTCTGTTCTCCCATTGTTTGGTCCAAACACCTTGGTTTTGGCCTTAACACTCTTTCTTTCTTTCTTTCTTTCTTTCTTTCTTTCTTTCTTTCTTTCTTTCTTTCTGTATAATTAACATATAGTGTTATATTAGTTTCAGGTGTACAATAAAATGATTCAACAATTCTATATATTTCTCAGTGCTTATCAAGATAAGTATACTTTTTAAAAAAAGATAAGTATACTTTTAATCCTTTTATCTATTTCACCCATCCTTCCATCCTCCTTCTCTCTGGCAACCACCAGTTTGCTCGTTGTATTTAAGAGTTTGTTTTTTGTGCTCGCTTTGGCAGCACAAATACTGAGTCTGTTTTTTGGTTTGTCTCTTTTTTCTTTCTTGGTTCATCTGCTTTGTTTCTTAAATTCCACATATGAGTGGAATGATACAGTATTTGTCTTTCTCTGACTGATATTTCACTCAGAATTCACTTTCTTTTGACCAGCACATTCAGTCTATAGGCAAACTCTTCAGTTCTACCTTCAGAAACACCCCAACTGCTTTGTCCACCACAAATACTCTGGTGAGAACTGCATTACCTGTTACCTGGGTTCTTGGGATAGATACCTTCTTCCTACCTCCCTGCCTCTTCACCCTTTCACGTCTTTTCTCCAGCAGGGCAGCCAGAATCCTCCAAGG
The DNA here is from genome assembly GCA_004024625.1 of Mellivora capensis. Lineage (NCBI taxonomy): Eukaryota > Metazoa > Chordata > Mammalia > Carnivora > Mustelidae > Mellivora > Mellivora capensis. Next base: position 7,751 of record PISX010022155.1, read on the forward strand.
CACTCTTCTGCTCAAAACCCATGTCAAACTGTGGAAAGAGCCAAGATGTGCCCTTCAACAGACAAATGGATAAAGAAAATATGGCCCATATATACAATGGAATATTACACAGCTATCAGGAAGGATGAATACCCAACTTTTGTATCAACATGGATGGGACTGGAGGAGATTATGCTGAGTGAAGTAAGTCAAACAGAGAAAGTAAATTATCATATGGTTTCACTTACTTGTATAACATAAGGAATAACATGGAGGACATTAGGAGAAGGAAAGGAAAAGTGAATTGGGGGAAATCAGAGGGAGAGATAAACTATGAGAGACTGTGGACTCTGAGAAACAAACTGAGGGTTTTGGAGGGGTGGGGTGGGGGGAATAGGTGAACCTGGTGGTGGGTATTAAGGAGAGCACATACTGCATGGAGCATTGGGTGTGGTGCATAAACAATGAATCTTGGAACACTGAAAAAAAATAAATTAAATTAAGATGTTAAAAAAAACCCTACTCAAAGCAGATGTCCCCACACTGGTGCACAAGACCCTCCTGGGAGGAGCTGCTGCCAAGCCAGCCACAGCCTTCACTGTGCTTTTGTTCTGACCTTTCTAGTCCCTCTTCTGATATTCCCCAACTTGCAAAATTAAGAAACAAAAACATGTATTACACAAAAACTTACACACAAATGTTCAGGCCTCAGATAATGTATGGCAAAGTCAAAATTTCCTTAAAAGATAAGTGGAAGGAAAACTGAATAGTTAAGGACGAGAGAAGCTTGATACTTGTAAATTAATAATTTCCTTTTCCAGAAAAAAAAAAGATAATTTCTCTTTCCATATATAGCATTTTACATCTTCTTACTGTTCTGTCGATGTCTCTCTACACATGGCTTCCCCTCCAGTCAGATTATAAACTGTGGGTGACCACCGTCCACATTTTATTTAACTTACCCATCTTCTCTTAGGTTGAGCACGGTAATTCCGGATCCTGAAAAAATACATCCAAAAGTATTTCCTGTGTCCTTTTTACCTTGTTTCACTACTTTTCTAGGTGACAATGGATAATGTTTTAATGTGATAAAATTCCTCTTTTGTACTAATAAACTAAAAAATTCTCCTTTCTGGGAAAAATGGAGTCATAGAAACTTAAACAGAAAGGTTCTTAAATGGCCCCTAGTTTAATCTACCAGGAAGTGCCTTCTAAAGCACTCCCCATAGCTCTTGCTTCTCCTTGCATGCAAACAGTGTCAAGGAACTCACTATCTTAGAGTGGCTTCTAAAATTATCTGATGTTTCTGAATATTGGGACATATGTCTTCATACTGAACTGAACTCTGCAGTTTTTGTCTTTTCATTTGTATTTAATGCCAGCATTCAGGTCTCACTAAGACATTCAAATTATCTTATTACAAGGAACAGGAAGACAGAAGACATCTTCAAGATATTTTCAAATAGTAAATAATGAGGCTAGTAAAGGCCAATTAAATGTAAGAAATAATAGAGGGGCGCCTGGGTAGTTCAGTGGGTTAAAGACTCTGCCTTTGGCTCAAGTCGTGATTCTGGGGTCCTGGGATGGGACCCTGCATTGGGCTCTCTGCTCGGCGGGGAGCCTGCTTCCTCCTCTCTCTCTGCCTGCCTCTCTGCCTACTTGTGATCTCTGTCTGTCAAATAAATAAATAAAATCTTTAAAAAAAGAAATAATAGAGATTCCTCTATATCCTTCACCAGTGTTAACATAGTTATAGTACAATATCTCAACCATGAACTCACATTTATGCAATCCATCAACCTTGTTTGTATTTCACCAGTTTTATATGCACTCATTTGTGTATGAGGTGGTGGATTTATTTACACCAACTTTATCACACATGGAGATTTGCATGACCGCCACCACAGTCAAAATACAGAAGCTTTCCACCACAAGGATCACTCTAATTGTTTTAGAGATCCAGTCACTTCTCCCCATCCTTCCACCCTTGGAAACCACTAATATGTTCTCCATTTCTATAATTTGTCATTTTAAGAATTCTATATTAATGGAAGTATATAACTCATACCCTTTGAAGTTAGTTTTTTGTGCTCAGCACAAATCTCTCAAGCTCCATTCAAGCTGTTGCACTAATGACTTGCTCCTGGGGTGGATGTTTGGGCTAAGTACCCGACTCTTGATTTCAATTCAGGTCATGATGTCACAGTCATGAGATTAAGCCCCATGTTGGGCTCCATCCTGGGCATGGAGCCTTCTTGGTATTCTCTCTCTCCTTCTTCCTCTGCCCCTCCCTCCATGATAATATTATCTTTCTCAAAAGTTTTTTTAATATTTTAACTCCAGCATAGTTAACATAAAGGAAGATAATATTAAATCCATTTTATGGATGAAGAAACAGAGAAAGAAGGAGGTGGCCTTACTCCACCTGATTAGTAAGTAGCAGAGCTGTCATGCAAACCAGGCACTATAGCTTCAGCATTCACATGGTTTTATGTTATCTAGACTGTCTCACAGACATGGTATGATCAGAAATGGATAAGCTTCCAGAATGGCTGAGATGGGAAAAAATGACTAAAATAAGATGAAGATGTTGTAAGACATTTGGAAAGAGCATAGGGATAGATCATCCACTCTCTGTATTTGTGTGCATGTTTGGGTATATAATGACACGAAGTCATTCACATATTTGCTTATATGTGGGTTGCCTAATTAAATTTCAGGCACTAGGCAGGCAGGGACTATGTCTCATTTATGATATCATGTCTCCAAGCCTTTGTTACACTGCATTTACATAATGTGTAAATATTTACCATATGCGTTCAACAAATGGAAAACAATAAGATATTCCATCAACTAGCCATACAGATATACTCTCCAAAGGAACAGTAAAAGTTTATTAAAGTATATATGCAGTTAACTTGTTAACTTTTGTCTGTTTTCTCTACCTAATTGAAAGCCTCTACACCTCAACATTCTGAGTAAAAGATCTATAATCAATCCTTGACATATTAGTTTTTAAATATTAAGATTTACAGATGATAATAGCACAAATACAAAACAATTAGATGAGAGTATGTATCGTAGGAAAGAAAAGCAAACAATGGCTAAAGAATTATCAGTTTGGGCTATGTGACCTTGGGAAAATTGCTTCGCTTCTCTGGGACTCAGTTTCCTCTGCTAAGGCAATGAGAAGATTGTTTAAGCATGATTTTCAAGTCTAAGATCTTATCATTCAAGAGCATAAGTTTATTTTCTGTCCTTTTAAATTTCAGGTGAAGAATAAAAGCCCACAAAGAAGGCATCCCTTTATCAGAAATACAAACCATCATGTTATTAGTACACAGATGTCAAAAGACAAAACTGGTTTCCATGAGAAACCACTCTCTCTTGCTGCTGCTTAATAAAGACACAAGAGTGTTGGAGTGCCAGAGGCAGCTATTACAGGTTATTAACTTCTTTCCAGTTAAGGGCACACATTCTAATTTACATCTCTGAATATGCATGAACAGCTTTCAGCTGAAAAAGAATTTTGCCAGTTGTGACAAGGCCCTCACCAAAACTGTGACATCAGTGTTAAGTGAGGAGGAAGTAGAGTTTCCTTTTTCAACAAGGAGGTTGAAGAGCCCTCAAAAAATCTGGCAAGGTTTCTGTTGGCTCTGTGGGTGACTGTCTCACTTTCTAACAATTATCTCAAGCAAAATCAGTTTAGATTGGCTTTACTTGGCACTGGGGCTCCATGTGACATGGCTAACAACTTCAGCACTGTATGATAGTAGAAAGAATAAAGGACCAGACATAGATCATGCATATGCCATTAATCATCTGTCTCACTGAGCAAACTGCTGAATAAGAAACTACCTTCCCTGATATGAAATGAGGACAATGATGTCAATTCAGAATTATCTGAGAAAGGGATGATATCATGACTGTGAAACCACTTTGAAAACCCTGAAGGGCCACCAAATTCAATGGATTTTTACTAATATACAAATATGAAACTGTATTATTACTAGCCTCCAGTGTAGATTGAAATGACAATAATATTATCATTTATTGTATATTCAAATAATGAGCTAGGTTGGCATGGAAAGCAAAATGATATCCACAATAGATTGCCCACAAGGGTCTTTCCAGCACACATTTCAGAGCGGTAGGTAAGAATGCAGACCACCTCTACTTACCTAAATGTCAAAGCATAGCTCAAAGCCCACCATGGTGTCTTACTAGGGATACTAAAAATTAAGACTCACAATCAAGTAGAGATTTCAGTGTTGTATACAACAAAGAGCATGGACTTTACAGAATTAATCCAGGAAATTCACTAATCAAATAGCAATAGCCAAAATAATAAGTACAGACAGAAGAAATGATATCATAGTAAAGGGGAAAGTATTTCATTACCCAAGTTACCATGCTATATCCATTTAAATGTCCAGTTTGTAACAAAAAATTAAGAGATATACAAAGAATAAAGTAGAGCCAATGCTCAGGAGAAGAAAAAAAAAAGGAAAGGCAATCAATAGAAACTGTCCTCGAGGGAGCTGAATGTTGAACTTACTAGACAAAGATTTAAAATCATCTGTTGTACACTTGTTTTAAAAACTACAGAAAATCATGACTGAAGTATTATGAAAAGAATGAGAACAATGCCTCACCTGATAGAGAATATCAATAGAGAGAGTCATAAAAAAGAACCACACAGAAATTACATAGTTGAAAAACACAATAACTGAAATGAAATCTGTATCAGAATATTTGAGTCAGAAGAGGAAAAAATAGTGAAATTGAAGATGGCCCAGTTGAGATTATGTCATATAAGAAAGAGAAGAAAAAAATACAATCTTAAAGAAAAAACAATTTACAGTAATTATATGATATGTTCATGTTCACCCAGGTGTCCATGAACAGTATTGTTTTAAATTAAGATGTTAATATAATCCCCAGGGCAGTCACTGAGAAAACAGTGGTATAATAATAGAACCTATGGGTCCTGTGGGACAACATCATAGTAGCATGCACATGACATGTAATGGGTGTCACAAAAGGAGAAGACAGCAGAAGGAGGAGAAAGATTATTTCAAGAAATAACGGCTGAAAAGTTTCCAACTTTGATTAAAAATATTAACCTATACAACCAAGAAACTCAAGCCCAATTGGAGAAGCTCAGAAATCCACACAGGGACACATCATAGTCAAACTGTCCAAAAACAAAGAGAGAAACCCATAAGCATCAAGAGAGAAGCATCTCATCACATACAAGGAATCCTGCATAAGATTAACTGTTGATTTCTTACCAGAAACCATGTCGGCCAAAGGCAGTGGAATTATGATAACATAGGCACTATGCTGAAAGAAAAGGAATATCAGCTAAGAATGCTACATTCAGAAAAACTATCTTTCAAGAAACAAAGAAACATTAAATTTTTTGTAGATAAACAAAAACAGAGAGAACTCCTCTCCAGAAGATCTGTCCATGAGAAATACTGAGGTGAATCCTTCAGGTGGAAATGAGAAGACAACAGAGTAATTCAAATAACATGAAGAAATAAAGAACTTTGAAGAAGTAAATACATAGGTAATTAGTAAAGACTTTAGTAAAACATATATTTTTATTTGTAACCCTTCTCCTAAATGATTGAAAAATTACCTGCACAAAGCAATAATTATGAACCTATGTTGATGGGCTCAACATAGGGAGATGTCATTCATATCACAAAAATAACATGAAGAAAGAGAGGAAGAAACAGAGCTATATAAGATCAAATTTTTATGTATTGTTAAAACTAAGTAGTTCTTCTGTGGAAAGAACCCAGATGCCCTTCAACAGACGAATGGATAAAGAAGATGTGGTCCATATACACTATGGAGTATTATGCCTCCATCAGAAAGGATGAATATCCGACTTTTGTAGCAACATGGATGGGACTGGAAGAGATTATGCTGAGTGAAATAAGTCAAGCAGAGAGAGTCAATTATATGGTTTCACTTATTTGCAGAGCATAACAAATAACACGGAGGACATGGGGAGATGGAGAGGAGAAGGGTGTTGAGGGAAATTGGGGGGGAGATGAACCATGAGAGACTATGGACTCTGAAAAATAACCTGAGGGTTTTGAAGGGGTGGTGGGTGGGAGGTTGGGGGAGCCTGATGGTGGGTATTATGGAGGGCACACATTGTATGGAGCACTGGGTGTGGTGTAAAACTATGAATTCTGTTACGCTGAAAAGAAATTAAAAAAAAAAACTAAGTAGTTCTTAATCTGAAGTAGATTGTTGGGTTTGTTAAAGATTTATTTATTTACTTTAGACAGAGAGATAGGGAGAGAGAGAGCACAAGTGGGAGGAGGGCCAAAGGGGAAGAGAGAGAATTGCAGACTTTCTGTTCAGTGGAGAGCCTGTTGTGGGGCTTGATCACACAGTCCTGAGATCATGACCCAAGCTGAAATAAAAAAATTCGGACACTTAATCAACTGAGCCACCCAGGTGTCCATGAACAGGATTGTTTTAAATTAAGATGTTAATTATAATCCCCAGGGCAGTCACTGAGAAAACAGTGGTATAATAAATATGGTAAAAATAATCATGATAATAATAATGACAAAGGAATTAAAATAATACAGTTTTTTAAGTCCATTCAATGCACAATAACACAATAATGGATGACAGAGACATAAGACATGTAGGAAACAAACAACAAAACAACAGATGTTGTTTTGAGCCTGGGTGGCTTAGTGGATTAAAGCCTCTGCCTTTGGCTCAGGTCATGATTCCAGGGTCCTGGGATCGAGCCCCACATCGGGCTCTCTGCTCCACAGGAAGCCTGCTTCCTCCTCTCTCTCTCTGCCTGCTTCCCTGCCTACTTGTGATCTCTGTCTGTCAAATAAATAAATAAAATCTTAAAGAAAAAACAAGATGTAAATCTTACCTTATTTACAGTAATTATATGATATGTTCATGAATTAAACACAAATCAAAAGGCAGAAATCAACAAAATGAAAACAAACAAAATTACCCAGCAAAAGAGACACTTCAAATTCTTTTTTTTTCCAAGAGGGAAGTCTCTTTTAAAAAAAGTATTATGTTATGTTAGTCACCATACAGTATGTCAATAGTTTTTGATGTAGTGTTCCATGATTCATTGTTTCCATATAACACCCATTGCTCCATGCAATATGTGCCCTTCTTATTACCCATCACCAGGCTCACCCATCCCCCCAATGCTCCCCTCTAAAACCTTCATTTTTTTTCCCCAGAGTCCATAGTCTCTCATGGTTCATCTCCCCCTCTGATTCCCTCTCTATTTTTCCCTTCCTTTTCCTAATGACCTCCATGCTATTCCTTATGTTCCACAAATAAGTGAAGCCATATAATTGACTTTCTCTACTTGACTTATTTCATTTAGCATAATCTCCTCCAGTTCCATCCATGTTAGTGGAAATGTTGGGTATTTATAATATTCCATTGTTTATATGTCCACACCTTCTTGTCCATCCATCTGTTGAGTATCTCAGCTCCTTTCACAGTTTGGCTATTGTGGACTTTACTGCTATGAACATTGGAGTTCATGTGGCCTTTCTTTTCCTTATATCTGTCTCTTCAGGGTAAATACTCAGTAGTTCAATTACTGGGTCATAGGGCAGCTCTCTTTTTAACTTTTTGAGGAAACTCCACACTGTTTTCTGAAGTGGCTGCACCAACTTGCATTCCCACCAGGAGTGTAAGAGGGTCCCCCTTTCTCCACAGCCTCTCCAACATTTGATACTTCAGATTCAAAGACACAAATAAGTGGAAGGTAGAAAAACAGAGAAAGATATGTCATAAAACAGTAACCAAAAGAGAGCTTAAGTAGCCATAATACCCAAGCAAAATATATTTTAAGATGGACATTGTTATTAGTGATAAAAAAGGACATTTTATAATGAGAAAACTATCCATCCATAAGAAACACATAACAATTATAAATATATCATCACCTAATACAGAACCTCAAATTTGTGAAGAAAAATCTTCAAAGGTCCTTATTTACTTTCAGGATAAAATCCAAACTTCTTCTTTCTCTCTCTCTCTTTTTTTTTAAATTTGTTTTATTCATTTATTTGAGAGAGAGAGAGCACAAGGCAGGGGGAGGGGCAGAGGGAGAGGGAAAGGCAGACTCCCCACTGAACAGATAGCCCAATGCAGAGCTCTATCCCAGGACCCCAGGATCATGACCTAAGCCAAAGACAGACATTTAACCAACTAAACCACCCAGGTGCCCCTAAAATCCAAATTTCTGAGCCTAGATGATGCATGACATTCCTTCCTTATTCACATTTCTGTCTTTTTTCCTACTATTTCTCTTAACCATCCCATACTCCATGTGTAAAAATTAAATTTCTTCAAAGTTTCTGTTTCCCCTTCTAGCTTTCCAACATGCTATTGTTTCTTTCTGGAATGTCCTAATCTTCCTGCAAGATATCTTTCAAGCCTTAGCTCGAATGTCACCTCTCAAATAAGCATCTCCTGACTCTCCCAGGAATGCAAACATAAGTATTGCTTTGTGTACCCATGCTTTTTGCTTTTATTTCTATTATAAGTCTGACTTGTAATGATTTAATTGTGTTGGACCATTTCACTAAACTCTGAATCACTGGAAAGGAAAAACCAGTTTCTAATAGTCTTTATTAACCCAAGGCTAGAACAGAATTTAGCACAGATTATGTTCACAAAAATAAATGTTTTCTGGAAACATGAATAACAGAAAACACAACAAAATACCATAGACTGGGGGGATTAAACTGAAGACAACTATTTTTTCACAGTTCTGGAGGTTACAAGTCCAAGATCAGAATGCCAGCATGGTCAAGTTCTGGTAAGAGCTCTCTTGCTGGCTATAGGCAGCTGCCTTCTCCTTATGTGCTCACATGGTTTTTCCAGGGTGCATGCACATCAAAAGAGAGAGAGAGGATCTCCTTTTCTTGTAAGACCAGCAATCCTATCTGATTAGGACTCCACCCTCTTGACTTAATTTAACCTTATTTCCTTTTTTTAAGATTTTATTTATTTATTTGTCAGAGAGAGGGAGAGAGCACAAGTAGGGGGAGCAGCAGGCAGAGGGAAAAGCAGGCTCCCCAACCAGCAAGGAGCCCAATTCAGGACTCGATCCCAGGACCCTGGTATCATGACCTGAACTGAAGGCAGACACTTAACTGACTGAGCCACCACAGAGTCCCAACCTTGAGTATTTCCTAAAAACCCTATACCCAAGTACAGTTACATTGGAAATTAGGGCTACACCATAGGAATTGGGGTGAGGAGGACACAATTCAGTCCATAACAATGTATTATAGTATATTGTCATATTCATGTAGATAAGTGATAAGCAGTTAAAATATCACTAATTCAGCCTGGCTCCAATCTTTTCTATGTATTCTCATTTTGGAGTTGGTGTCTTTGACCTTGCTCTTTAGGATGAGTTCTCAAGGTCAGAAAAATATGTTCACTTATCACTAGTAATCCATAAATCAGCATCCACTTTCTGTTCCTCTTGATTTGCATACGGAGCCTCTTGTTCCAGCCCGACAGTAGTAGAAATAGAAATGTACCAATTAAATGATTGTTCTGCTTATCAAAATCCTCATTAGAATCTATTGGGCAGGAAGTAATTTTCATCTCTCTCACTTTCATGAATATACATAGGACTGAAACACTGAAACCAAACACACATCAGTCAGATTCTATAACCAATGTGAGCGTGGATCTAATTTATCTTTAAAACATTTTAGGGTCTGGAAAAAGGGAGGGAACAGAGAGAGATGACAAAGTCACCAAATGTTTTTACAATGCCTAATAGTTTAGAAAGAACACACATACATATTTTTCTTTGTGAAGGAGGTGTTTTTAGCTATCATTACTTCACAGAAAAGACTCTGAAATGTTCATTTCCCTCCAAGATAATCAGCTCTTAAATCACCAGTGGAGTTAACTAATTCCATTTACTAATGCTAGAATCTCTGTGTCTCCCTAGTCAGTAACTGCCTCAAAAAGTCAAAAGCTTAATTTTTATTTTGCTCTGCATTTTACACATTATTTTTACATATATTAATTTTATCTGCTCACAACAGTCCTGTGAGTTGGATGTAAGAAGTTGAGGATTAGGTACTTTCAGGAGGCTAACTCGGAGAAGGCTCCAATTGATAGAGTTTAATTCTGAGCATCAAAGAGCCCACCATCATGGGATTCACAGCATCCAATGCACCCCAATGGGTATCCATCCCTGAAGGCTGGCATACCCACCTCCTTTCTCCTGCTTTTCCTGTCTGTTGTCTATTTCTCTCTCAAGGTGCAAGTGCTCTGGGAAACAGCCCAATCACTTGGCTGTTTAAGATGCCCTTCTCTGGGCTTGTTGGTTCTTAATGAATAGAGCGAGGGTTGCACTAATCATGCTATAGCACAATTATGTGTTTGGGATATGTCCCTCCCACTAGTGTGTGAAAGCCTTGAGGGCAGAGACATTAGGACTTGCATCATCCTTTCTGCTACACTTTACCTGGGACATGGCAGGTGCTCAATTCATATTTATCATATTTATTGAATAAATTGGAATGGTAAATATGTTTAGGAACCATATGCCATAGCAGCCCCTCCTCTGTAGATTCCCCACTTCCTCAACATAGAGATTTAAGGGACTAGCATAAAGACACATGGCTAATAAGTCATTAAGATAGTATTCATAAGGTCTATTCTGTACTGTATTAGTCAGGTTCTCCAGGTATCTCAGTTCCTGCTATAACACAATATCACAACTGTGTGGCTTAAACAACATAACTTTATTTCTCATAGTTCTAGAGGCTGGAAGTTCAACATCAGAGTGCCAGCATGGTCAGTAAATGTGCTCTTCCAAGGACTTTGCAGACTTCTGATAGTATCCTCCCATGGCGCAAGGGGATAGATATTTCTCTGGAGCTTCTTTGGCGAGGTGCTAATCTTCATGAGTGTTCCAATCTCATAACTTAAGCATCTCCTAAAGGCCCCGCCTCCTAACACCATCACATTGGGTGTTAGGATTTCAACATATAAATTTTGGGGAGATACAACTGTTCAGACTATAACACCAAGAAAACAGAACCAATAGTGTGTGTGAAAAAGAGAAGGCATTGGCAGAGAGAGATTTTAAGAAATTGACTCATGAGATTGTAGAAGCTGGCAAAATCTGGAGGAAAGCCAAGAAGCTAGAGACCCAGGCTAGAGTCAAAGTTCCAATTCCAGTCCAAAGGCAAAATGCTGACAGAGTTTCCTGTTTCACAAGGGAGGTCAATCTTTTTTCTCTTAAGGCCTTCAACTGCTTGGATGAGGCCCATCCACATCATGGAAGATACTCAATCCCTGTTGACTTAAATGTTAATTTCATCTTTAAAATACCTTCAAAAAACATCTAGAATAATTTTTAGCCAAATAACTTGGTACCCTGTCCCAGCCAAGCTGACATAAATTAACTGCCATTTATACAATCATCCTTAAGAACAAAAATCTAGCCTTTGAGGAGCTAGATTCCAAAGGTGAGGGCATATGCATGGAATGGAATGAAATGTTTACTCAGACACTTACTGAAGTGAAACCCAATTGTTCCACACTGGAACCCAGACTTGCCCCAGAGGATGTGAAAGAACTGAGTCCAATAAGGACAAAGTGGTTTAAGGTAAAGCTGGGTTTCTCAGCCTCAACTCTACAAAAATTTTGGACTGGATGATTTTTTATTAGGAAAGGAGGGACCAACCTTTGAAATGTATCATATTTACCAGCCTCTCTGTCCTCTACCCACTATATGCCAGCAGTACCCTCCCCAGGCTGTGACAGCAACAACTCTCTTCAGATACTGGTATATGTACCAGAGGAGAGAAAATTGCCCTCAGTGGAGAACCACTGAGTTAGGTGTGGAGCTGCAGGGAACTCTAAACCACTTTTGTCCTTCCTTTGCTCACTGACCAGTGTGACAGAAAGGCAGCCTTAAAAGTAAGAACTCCATGGTGGTGCCTGAGTGGCTCAGTCAGTTAGGCATCCGACTCTTGATTTCAGCTCAGGTCATGATCTCAGGGTTGTGAGATCAAGCCCCACATCAAGCATGCAATATGTGTGGAGCCTGCTTAGGATTCTCTCCCTCTCCCTCTGTTCCTCCTCCTTTCCCCCTTCTCTCTCTCTTCCTCCCTTCCTCAGAAACAAAAACAAAACTAAGAGCCAAACATTCTTGGATTCAAATCCCAGCTCTTTCACTTGCTGACTCATGCAAGATGCTTACTTCATTTTCCTCTGCAGAATGAAAATGGCAAAGCCTTCCAGGGTTTTACAAAGCACAAAATGTATCATGTGGAGATGCTAATTAATATTCTTCTTCTTCTTTCTTAATTAACCTAATTGTCTTTCCATGTGCTTCCAGTGCTTTCTACTCCTTTCATTGGTTTATTTTTTTTCTATCTCTGCACCAATAGCACACTCTTTTAAATTACTACAATGCTAATTAAAATCCTGCTGTGTGTAAATTGATAAACTAATTCCAAAAATATGAGTCACAAAGAGGAAAGAGACTAGTTTATGCTCTTAGATATGAAGCCTTATTATAAAGCTAGGGGAAATACAACAATGTGAGAGAAACACAAGTGTAAACAATTAGATTAATGCACCAAAACGGGAGATTTAACATAAGTTCCATGCATTTATGACCAAAGTGACAGGACAGTGTAGAAAAACATTCTTTCAAATAAAAGGTATTAATCAGTTGAATATCTATGTAGATGATATAAATTTCTACTCCCATACATAAAAGACCAATTCCAGATACATTTATATGGGAAGTATAAATCAATAAAGCTTCTAGAAGGTATAGTATATTTATGATCTTTGAGTAAATAAAAATTTCCTAAAGAAGACTAACTATAGAGGAAACAATGACAAGCGTAGACTATATTTGTGTTAAAAATTTCTGGTATTCAAGGATACCATTAGGAAATGAAAAGCAAGCCAGGGACTGGCAGAAGATCCTATACATATCAGAAGTAAAGGACTCATACCTAGAATATATAAAGAACTCCTACAAAGCAGTAAGAAAATGATGCTGGATGGCTCAGTCCAATAATCATCTGCCTTGGCTCAGGTCATGATCCCAGTGTTCTGGGATCAAGTCCCACATCAGGCTCCCTGCTCAGAGGGAAGCCTGCTTCTCCCTCTGCCTGCCTCTCTCTCTCAGATAAATAAAATCTTTAAAAAAAAAAAAGCAGTAAGAAGAAGACAAACAACCTTACAGAAAACAGGGCAAATGATTTGAACAGACACTTACAAAAAAGATACATTCGAATGGTCAGTATACATGAACATGTGTTTGACCTCATTAGTAATGAGAGAAATGTAAATTAAGGTCATGAGAAACCACATCATATTCACACAATAAGTAAAATTTTAAAACTTCTTTTTTTTAAAAAAAAGATTTAATTTATTTATTTGACAGAGATCACAAGTAGGTAGAGAGGCAGACAAAGAGAGAGGAAGGGAAGCAGGCTCCCTGCCAAGCAGAGAGCCCGACGTGGGGCTCAATCCCAGAACCCTGGGATCATGACCTGAGCCGAAGGCAGAGGCTTTAACCCACTGAGCCACCCAGGCCCCCCTATAACTTCTTTTTTAAAAAAGATTTTATTTATTTATTTGACAGAGTGAGAGAGAGAGAGCACAAGCAGGTGGAATGGCAGGCAGAGGGAGAGGGAGAAGCAGGCTCCCCAACTGAGCAAGAAACACAATGAGGTGCTCTATCCCAGGACCCTGGGGTCATGAAATGAGCTGAAGGCAGATGCTCAACGTAGTGAGCCACCTAGGAGCCCCAGTTTTAAACTTCTAATAACATCGTGTTGGTAAAAATGAGCACTTGGAACTCCAGTATCCTATTGGGAATATTGTTAGAACCACTCTGAAAGTTAGTTTTAATTTGTTATGGTTGAAGAATATAACCCCTACTAATGCAGAGATGGCATTCCCAGATACATAACAAGTGAACTGAGTGCAAATCGGCACAAAAAAAATGCAGAAGATTGCTCAAATTAATATGCAATAATAAAATACTGGGTGAGGATGGAAATAGGATTCCAACAATAGGATAAGTAAATTGTGGCATAATTACACACTGCAGTACTATACGACAATAAGAATGAGAAAGACTGCAGCTTCATGCAACAACACAAGTAAATCTCACGAACATGTTAAACAAAAAAAAAGCCAGACACTAAAATAATCCATGCTGTATGATGCCATTTTCATGGAATTCAAAATCTGGAAAAACCAATCCATGATAGAAGGAGGCAAGATAGTTTTTACATTTGGGAGGGACATGATAAGCACTTCTAAGGTAACAGGATATTTTATTTCTTGCCCCTGGTTATAACTATTCCAGTGGGTTACTTTCATGAAAATTTATCAAACTATAAAGTTAGAATATAAAGTGCATTTTGCTTGCATGTTACATTTTAATACAAAAATTAAGGATTTCACATAGTTCCAGGCTAGAGACACGGAAAGATATAATAAAAGTATTTGGTACTAGCAAGAACAGAAAGGGAACTTTATATGTTTTCTATTGTTTTATTCACTGAATAAATAAATAAAGTGGAGACTCAGAGTACGAGTAGCAAGAATTGAGTTTTACTTGATTCTCATATATGCCAGTATCTAGAATAGTAAATATTTGGTGATGAACTTATATAGCAGGTGTCTCAAATATGATCACTGATTTTGTGTGGGAAAAGAGTCAGTGGTCAGTGGAATTGTAAAGATGTGACTCCAGCATCTTCTGTCCTACTTACTGGTCAGATATTTGCTCATTCAATATCCATTCGTCCGTTGAAGGGGATCTTGGTTCTTTCCACAGTTTGGCAACTGTGGCCATTGTTTCTATAAACATTGGGGTACAGATGGCCCTTCTTTTCACTACATTTGTATCTTTGGGGTAAATACCCAGTAGCACAATTGCAGGGTCATAGGGAAGCTCTATTTTTAATTTCTTGAGGAATCTCCACACTGTTCTCCAAAGTGGCTGCTCCAACTTCCATTCCCACTAACAGTGTAAGAGGGTTCCCCTTTCTCCACATCCATTCCAACCCACGTTGTTTCCTGTCTTGCTAATTTTGGCCATTCTAACTGGTGTGAGGTGGTATCTCAATGTGCTTTTAATTTGAATCTCCCTGATGGCTAGTGATGATGAACATTTTTTCATGTGTCTGATAGCCATTTGTATGTCTTCATTGGAGAAGTGTCTGTTCATGACTTCTGCCCATTTTTTGATATGATTATCTGTTTTGCATGTGCTGAGTTTGAGAAGTTCTTTATAGATCCTGGATATCAACCTTTTGTCTGTACTGTCATTTGCAAATATCTTCTCCCATTCCGTGGGTTGCCTCTTTGTTTTGTTGACTGTCTCCTTTGCTGTGCAGAAGCTTTTGATCTTGATGAAGTCCCAAAAGTTCATTTTCGTTTTTGTTTCCTTTGTCTTTGGTGACATATCTTGAAAGAAGTTGCTGTGGCTGATATCGAAGAGGTTACTGCCCATGTTCTCTTCTAGGATTCTGATGGATTCCTGTCTCACATTGAGGTCCTTTATCCATTTTGAGTTTATCTTTTTGTATGGTGTAAGAGAATGGTTGAGTTTCATTCTTCTACATATAGCTGTCCAATTTTCCCAGCACCATTTTTTGAAGAGATTGTCTTTTTTCCACTGTATATTTTTTCCTGCTTTGTCGAAGATTATTTGACCATAGAGTTGAGGGTCCATATCTGGGCTCTCTACTCTGTTCCATTGGTCTATGTGTCTGTTTTGATGCCAGTACCATGCTGTCTTGGGGATGACAGCTTTGTAGTAAAGCTTGAAATCAGGTAACATGATGCTGCCCGTTTTATTTTTGTTTTTCAACATTTCCTTAGCAATTTGGGGTCTCTTCTGATTCCATACAAATTTTAGGATTATTTGCTCCAGCTCTTTGAAAAATACCAGTGGAATTTTGATGGGAACGGCATTAAAAGTATAGATTGCTCTAGTTAGTAGAGACATTTTAACAATGTTTATTCTTCCGATCCAAGAGCATGGAATGGTCTTCCATCTTTTTACATCTTCTTCAATTTCTTTCATGAGTGTTCTGTAGTTCCTCGAGTACAGATCCTTTACCTCTTTGGTTAGGTTTATTCCCAGGTATCTTATGGTTCTTGGTGCTATAGTAAATCTACAATAAATTTTGAAAGGAATAAAGACTATAGATAAATGATCACAGGGCAGTACAATTTTTAATTAATATCAAAACTAGAGGGAATATCGCATCTCACCAAAAAAGTATAAAACTTTCTGAAATAATTTGTAAATCAAAAAAGTAAATAGGGGCACCTGGTTGGTGTAGATGGTTAAGCCTCTGACTCTTGATTTTGGTTTGGGTATTGATATCTGGGTCATGAGATCAAGGTCCACGTTGGGCTCCATGCTCAGCATGGAGTCAGCTTGAGATTCTCTCTCCCACTGCCCCTCCCACTCATGTTCTGTCTCTCAAATAAATAAATCTTTTAAATAAATAAATAATAATTAATACATGACTGGAAATTTACAATGCTGAAAACATGCAACAGAACCTGTAGGATTTAGTTATACCGATGGTTGAAAGAAAACTAATTACAGTAATATTAAGAAAGAAAAAAATGTAAATAAATACATTAAGCATTCTTCTGAAGATGTTAGATAAACAACACATTAGCCTAAGTAAAGGGGGAAAAAGGAATTTACAAAGTTAAATAAGTTAATAAAACAGGCAATTTAAAAACCAGCAGGGGCGCCTGGGTGGCTCAGTTGGTTAAAGCCTCTTCCTTTGGCTCAGGTCATGATCCCATAGTCCTGAGATCAAGCCCCACATGGGACCCTCTGCTTGGCAGGGAGCCTGCTTCCCCCTCTCACTCTCTGCCTGCCTCTCTGTCTACTTGTGATCTCTGTCAAATAAATAAATAAAATCTTTAAAAAAAATTTTTTAAACAGTAGGACTAATACATTGAAAAACTTCATCTTTAGGGGAGAGGGGATAAAAGGCAATGAACCAGATAAAACATAATCAAATCTAATTGAGAAAGCAAACACATAAATACAAAAATGCAAAAACACAAAAATACAAAGAAAGAAAACAATGACTTTTTTATATGTACAGTGAATAACAAAAGTTAAAAAAAAGATTACTTTGCTAGGTGGAAAAATAATCTTCTATTAAAATATATACTGCCAACCCTCACTCCAGAAGTTATAGAGCTTGCATGCAGAGCAGTCATTATAGAAGAAATAAGGAAATTTGTCAAAATAATCACCTCCCCCCACCAACAAAGCATTAAGCTCACATTGTTCCAAAGGTAATTCCAACCATGACAGAACAGAGAACAAGAAAAATTCTTTTCCAGTTTTTTGAGATATTATTGACATTTAAGGTGTACAACATGTTGATTTAATACATGTGCATTGCATTCTCACAATATGAAATGATTACCACAATACTAAAAAAGCTGAACTCAAAAAAAAAAAAAAAAAAAGGAAGAGAGAGTAGAAAGGTAGTTGGCCACAGTTGGGGTGTGGGACATGGGGAGGTGATGGTCAAAGAGTACAAACCTCTAGCTAAGAAAGGAGTAAGTTCTGGGCATCTAATGTACAGCATGATGACTATAATTAAAAGGCTATTTTAAGGGGTGCCTGGGTGACTCAGTCCATTTGGTGGCTGCCTTTGGCTCAGGTCATGATCTCAGGATCCTAGGAGTGAGCCCCACATCAGGCTCCTTGCTCAGCAGGAACCTGATTCTCCCTATTCCTTCTCTCTTTCTTTCTTTCTTTCTCTGTCTCTCTCTGTCAAATAAATAAGCAAAATCTGTTTTTAAAGACTATTTTAAATGTTTCAGTGGCACATATTATAAAATATTTTATTTTATTTTAATGAATCTAAGGATTATGATAAATGTATGAGGAACCTTTTTAATGAGAGAGATAGTAAGAGAGAAGTGTTCTTCAATAATTTTAGAGTGCAACTAGATATTTATCCAAAGGATACAAACATAGTGATTCAAAGGGGAACCTGCACCCCAATGTTTATAACAATGTCCACAATAACCAAACAATGGAAAGAGCCCAAAAGTCCACTGACAGATGAATGGATACAGAAGATGTGGTGTATGTATATAAGGAATATTATCCAGCCATCAAAAAGAATGAAACCTTACCATTTGGAAGGCCATAGATGGAACTGGATGGCATAATTCTAAGTGAAATAAGTCAGAGAAAGACAAATATCATATGATTTCACTCATATGTGGAATTTAAGAAACAAAACAGAGGATCATAGTGGAAGGGAAGGAAAAATAAAACAAGACAAAATAAGAGAGGGAGACAAAACTTCAGAGACTCTTAATTCTGGGAAACAAACTGAGGGTTGCTGGAGGAAAGTTGGGCGAGTAACTACATGAGGGAAATGAAGGAGTGCACTTGAAGTAACGAGCATTCAATGTTATAAGCAACTGATGAATCACTGACTTCTACCTCTGAAACTATTAGCACAATTTTAAAAATTTTTAAAAAGAAACATAAAATTTAAAAAAATACCTTAGAGTGTAGCTCTATGAAATACATAAAATCCAGAGACAATTAAGGAATTAATCCTTCGACTATACAAGAGTTAAAAATCTCTGCATAGAAAAACTGCCATAAAGTCAAAGACAAAAAGCAAAGAGGAAAGGAGATATTGCCAAGAAAATACTAGGTAGTATCTATGTAAGTATGAGTTCTAAATAAATAAGAAACTGGCAGGAAAAACAGGCATAGGATAAGGAAAGAAATTTCACAGGAAAAATTAAACTTTGCATTTAAACATATGAACACATGCTTAATGTTTGTAATAAATTTTAAAATGCAACAAAACAATAATGGGCTGTTATTTTTTATTTATCTGAAAAACATTATAAAGTTGGCATGGGGAAGGGTTATTGATGAGAGAGTAAATCAGTTTGAAAGGCAACTTGGAAATATGTAGTAAAATTAAAATTTCTTAAGCCCATCAACTCAGCTATCCCATTTTTAAATTATTATTATGTTATGTTAGTCATCGTACAATATGTCATTAGGTTTTGATGTAGTGTTCTATGTTTCATGTTTTCAAATAACACCCAGTGTTTACACTGGGTGTTCATTGTTTGCATATAACACCCAGTGCTCCATGCAATATGTGCCCTCTGTAATACCTATCACAAACTAACCCACCCCCCACCCCTCCATGCTATTCCTTATGTTCCACAAATGAGTGAAGCCATATGATAATTGACTTCCTCTATGTGACTTATTTCATTTAGCATATTCTCTTCCAGTTCCATCGATGTTGATGGAAATGTTGGGTATTCATTATTTCTGATGGCTGAGTAATATTCCATTGTGTATATGGACCACATCTTCTTTATCCATTCATCTGTTGAAGGGCATCTTGGCTCTTTCCAGAGTTTGGCTATTGTGTACATTGCTGCTATGAACATTGGAGTCCCTGTGGCCCTTCTCTTCACTACATCTGTATCTTGGGGGTAAATAACCAATAGTGCAATTTTTGGGTCATAGAGTAACTCTATTTTTAACTTTTTGAGGAAACTCCACACTGTTTTCTGAAGTGGTTATACCAACTTGTATTCCTACCAACAGTTTAAAGGGGTTCCCCATTCTCCACAAATGTTAGAAGGTCAATGTTTGTTATTTTTTGCCTTGTCAATTTTTGCCATTCTAACTAGTGTGAAGTGGTATCTCAATGTGGTTTTGATTTGAATTTCCCTGATGGCTAATAATGATGAACATTTTTTCATGTGTCTGTTAGCCATTTGTATGTCTTGTTTGGAGAAGTGTCTGTTTATGTCTTCTGCCAATTTTTTGACTTGATTATTTATTTTTGGGGTATGGAGTTTGAGAATTTCTTTACAGATTTTGTATATCAGCCCTTTATCTGTAGTGTCATTCCAGCAATCCCATTTCAAGGCATTTATCCTATAGATGCCCCCCACACAAAGAAATATATAGAAGAGTATTTATTGCAATGTTGCCTTTATTCAAAAAGTCTAGAAATAGGGGGGGAGACAAGATGGTGTGGAACTAGGAGGAGGATCTGGTTCAACCTGTCCCCTAAAGTGAGCTGATTACCTACCAAGGAACTCTGATCACTCATGAAATCAGCCTGAGATCAGAATTCTACACATCAGGATCTCTATGGGGGCAGAAGATGCCAGTGGGCAGGTAAAGTGGAGTGGGAATGCCGGACTGGTATCGGAAGATAAACAAAAGGGAGAGGGAGCCACCAGAGGAGATGCATTGGGAAGTAATACCCCAATATGAGAGTGCCCTATGACTGGGGACCAGCATTAACTTGAAGCCTGATAGAAAGCACTCAAAAAGAGCAAAGGATTGCAGGGGGAAATTGTGGGAAGTGAAATGGTTAGGGACAGGGGCTTAAGTCCCCCACGGAGGACAGACACCCCTGGCGCTGAGCCAGAGAGAGTGCGGCAGAGAAACCAGGTCCCTGAGCCCTCCCTGAGCCGGGAGAAGACCTCCTAAGGGCGCTTGGTGTGTGGCAGGGGCTGAGACCCTCGAGGAGCAGAAACAGCCTTTTGCAGTCCCCACGTGTGTGTGCTGCGCCACGCTAGCAGAGCCTGAGATGCGCTCCACCCCCTCCCCTGAGAGAGGCGCGCCGGCGCCAGCTGGGCTTTCTGGGACCCAGAAAGTCTGAGCGCTCCCAGCTTGGGCCAGAGGGAAAATCTCTGTGTGCCTTCCCTGCTTGGAACCTTTCTGGCGGTCTGGAGCTGCCCAGACAGCTGCCACTTGTGGTTTTGAGTACAAGCAGGACGCACAGGTGTCCCCAGAGATGGAGGCTGGGAACCTGCTCTGCAGCACCCAGAGGGGAACGGATTGGGGCTTCTCTCTGGGAGGGAGGTTTGGGTGCAGTTTGCTTTCCTATAAAGCTCCAAGAGCCATCGGGAGCTTCCAAGGGGAGAGAAAACAAATGAACAGACATAAAAACTTCCAGAGAACAAAAGACTAAAGGCCTGGTTTCCTCAGAGCCCACCCACTGGAGGGGGCCGGGAGGACTTAACTCAGGAAACACCGCCTGAAAACCCACGCAGCAGGCCCCTCCCCCAGAAAGCCAACTCACCAAGAAGACAACAATCACTACTACTTCATAGATACGTTTAATTTTTAATTCATTCCCACTATTCTGGTTCATTTTTAAAATTTTTTTAATCTTTTTTATTTTTTATATAGATTTTTTTAGCCTATTTACCATCACAGTGAGATGTCCAGTACATCAAATTCCATAATAACCTTTTAACCTGAACTTTTCTATTTTTTTATTTTTTTTTTAATTTCACTTTAGTTTAGTTTAAATCATTCTTTTCTTTACTTTTATTTGCTAATATTCATATAGAGTTAAAATTCAAGGTAATCCCCTTTCCCCAATCAATGCTACCCCTATAGGTAAACCAATTTTTAATCCCCTGTTATCTTAGGAAAGTTGTATCCTTTTAAAAAGATATCAAGATACATCCAGGAAGAAGCAAAATAAACTTTCACGCCGACACTGAGAATTTACAACCACTCTCCCATCTCTTTCTCTTACCAGTATTTTTGTATATTTGTGTTTGTCCTGGTAGTATATAAATCTTATACTTAGGGTACCTTTTGATGAGGTTATTTTTTTTTTGTTTATCTCTTTGTTTCTTTGCTTTGCTTCTACATATATATGTACATATTTTTTTTTCTTCTCTTGTCATATGCTTTTATCAGTCTTTTTTGTTTGTCTGTATTTGTTTGTATACTTCACAAACCTTACCTTGGGGCCCATTTGTGCTGAGCCTTCTCTTTTATCCTTCTTTCTTTCTCCTGTCTCTCTCTCTCTCTCTCTTTTTCTGCTTTCTCTCTTTCTTTTTTTCTTCCATTTGGGTGGGGACTCTTGATTGCTCAGAAGCATTCCAGGATGCACCTTCACTGCACCAAGGTCGATACATCCAGCTACAACCATTCAGCCAACTCTCACCAAAATGACTAGGAGGAGGAATGCCCAGCAGAGGAAAAATTCAGAGGATGGGCCCTCTGCAACAGAGCTAATGGCTACCGACATAGACATTATGTTGGAAAGGGAATTCAGGCTAACAATTATCCAGGGAATAGCGAGGTTGGAGAAAGCCATGGACGACCAAACAGAATTGATTAGGGCAGAACTGAGAGCCACCAGGGATGATGTTCACAATATTAGGGCAGAACAGAAAGCCACCAGGGATTATGTTCACAAGGCTCTCAATGAGTTCCAATCTAATCTAAATTCTCTAAAAGCTAGGGTAACTGAGACAGAAGATAGAATTAGTGATCTGGAGGACAAACAGATAGAGAGAAAGGATCAGGAGGAAGCCTGGAACAAACAGCTTAGAAGCCATGAAAACAGAATTAGGGAAATAAATGATGCCATGAAACATTCCAACGTCAGAATTATTGGAATACCTGAAGGGGAAGAGAAAGAAAGAAGTCTAGAAGATATTGCCAAACATGTTCTTCATGAAAATTTTCCAAATATCGCAAATGGAAACACCGTTCATGTACTGGAGGCAGGACGGTCCCCCTCCCAAGATTTTAGATTCTCAAAACACCTCGAGACACCTCATAGTAAAAGTGAAGAATTATAATTCTAGAGAAACTCTCTTGAAGGCAGCTAGGACAAAGAAGCTCTTTACATACAGAGGAAAGCCCATCAGAATAACATCAGACCTGTCCACAGCAACCTGGCAAGCCAGAAAGGGCTGGCAAGATATATTCAGGGCACTAAATGAGAATAACATGCAGCCAAGAATTCTTTATCCAGCAAGATTGACATTCAAAATGGATGGAGATATAAAGAGTTTGCAAGACTGCCATATCTTAAAAGAGTTTGCAAACACCAAGCTGACATTGCAGGAAATATTAAGGGGGGATCTATAAAAGAGGAAAAACCCCAAGAATATCATTGTACAGAAATATAGAGACAATGTACAGAAAGAAAGACTTCAATGGTAACACGATGTCAATAAAAACGTATCTATCGATAATCACTCTCAATGTGAATAGCCTAAATGCGCCCATAAAATGACACAGGGTTGCAGATTGGATAAAACGACAGGACCCATCCATATGTTGTCTACGGGAGACCCATTTTGAACCTAGGGATACACCCAGATTGAAAGTGAAGGGATGGAGAAATATCTTTCATGCCAATGGGCCTCAAAAGAAGGCCGGGGTAGCAATTCTCATATCAGATAAATTAGATTTTAAACTAAAGACTGTAGTCAGAGATACAGAAGGACACTACATCATTCTTAAAGGGACTATCCACCAAGATGATCTAACAATTGTAAATATCTATGCCCCCAATATAGGAGCAGCCAATTACATAAGAAAACTATTAATCAAGATAAAGAGTCATATTGATATGAATACATTGATAGTAGGAGATCTTAACACGCCTCTCTCAGTAATAGATAGATCATCCATGCAGAAAATCAATAAAGAAACAAAAGCATTGAATGACACATTGGACCAGATGGACCTCATTGATATATACAGAACATTCCACCTTAAAACAACAGAATACTCATTCTTCTCAAGTGCACATGGAACCTTTTCCAGAATAGACCACATACTGAGTCACAAATCAGGACTCAACCGATACCAAAAGATTGAGATTATTCCCTGCATATTCTCAGATCACAATGCTGTGAAACTGGAGCTCAACCACAAGGAAAAGTTTGGAAGGAATTCAAACACCTAGAAGCTAAAGACCACCTTGCTTAAGAATGCATGGATCAACCAGGAGATCAAAGAACTTAAACAATTCATGGAAACCAATGAGAATGAAGACACTTCTGTGCAAAACCTATGGGATACAGCAAAGGTGGTCCTAAGGGGTAAATACATAGCCATCCAAGCCTCCCTCAAAAAAATTGAAAAATCCCGAATACAACAGCTGTCTCTACACCTTAAAGAACTGGAGAATCAACAACAAATTAAACCAACTCCACGCACAAGAAGGGAAATAATCAAGGTTAGAGCAGAGATGAATGAGGTAGAAACTAGAGATACAGTAGAATGTATCAATGAAACTAGAAGCTGGTTTTTTGAAAGAATCAATAAGATCGATAAACCATTGGTCACACTAATCCAAAAGAAAAGAGAGAAAGCTCAAATTAATAAAATTATGAATGAAAAGGGAGAGATCACAACGAACACCAAGGAAGTAGAAACAATCATCAGAAGCTATTATCAACAGTTACATGCCAATAAGTTAAGCAACCTAGAGGAAATGGATGCATTCCTAGAAAAATATAAACTCCCAAAATTGAACCAGGAAGAAATTGACAAGCTGAACAGACCGATATCTAGTAACAAGATTGAAGCAGTGATCAAAAACCTCCCAAAAAACAAGAGCCCAGGACCTGATGGATTCCCTGGGGAATTCTACCAAACTTTCAA
>PISX010022156.1:0-32273 GCA_004024625.1 Mellivora capensis
GAGTATTATGCCTCCATCAGAAAGGATGAATACCCGACTTTTGTAGCAACATGGACGGGACTGGAAGAGATTATGCTGAGTGAAATAAGTCAAGCAGAGAGAGTCAATTATCATATGGTTTCACTTATTTGCGGAGCATAACAACACGGAGGACATGGGGAGATGGAGAGGAGAAGGGAGTTGAGGGACATTGGCGGGGAGATGAACCATGAGAGACTATGGACTCTGAAAAATAACCTGAGGGTTTTGAAGGGGCGGGGCGTGGGAGGTTGGGGGAGCCTGGTGATGGGTATTGTGGAGGGCATGCATTGCATGGAGCACTGGGTGTGGTGTAAAACTATGAATTCTGTTACGCTGAAAAGAAATAAAAATAAATTAAAAAAGAAGCTGGTTCTTTGAAAGAATTGGAAAGACCAATAAACCAATGGCCAGACTTATCCAAAATAAAAAAGAAAGGACCCAAATCAATAAAATTATGAATTAAAAGAGAGAGATCACAACTAACACCAAGGAAATAGAAATAATTTTTAGAAATTATTGGACTGGAAGAGATTATGCTGAGTGAAATAAGTCAAGCAGAGAGAGTCAATTATCATATGGTTTCACTTATTTGCGGAGCATAAGAAATAACACGGAGGACATGGGGAGATGGAGAGGAGAAGGGAATTGAGGGAAATTAGAGGGGGAGATGAACCATGAGAGACTATGGACTCTGAAAAACAACCTGAGGGTTTTGAAGGGGTGGGGGGTGGGAGGTTGGGGGAGCCAGGTGGTGGGTATTATGGAGGGCATGCATTACATGGAGCACTGGGTGTGGTGCAAAAACTATGAATTCTGTTACGCTGAAAAGAAATAAATTAAAAAAAAAGAAAAGAAAAAAAAAGAAATTATTACCAGCAACCATGTGCCAACAAATTAAGCAAACTGGAAGAAATTGATGACTTCCTGGAAACCTATAAATTACCAAGACTGAAACAGGAAGAAATAGATAATCTGAATAGACCAATAACCAGTAACAAAATTGAAGCAGTAGTCAAAAACCTCTGAAAAAGAAAAGTCCAGGTCCAGATGGCTTCCCAGGGGTATTCTACAAAACATTTAAAGAAGAAATAATACTTATACTACTGAAGCTGTAAAAACAGAAACAGAAGGAAGACTTCCAAATTCCTTCCATGAGGCCAGCATCACCCAATCCCAAATCCAGGTAAAGACCTGATTGAAAAGAAGAATTACAGGCCAATCTCTGATGAACATGGATGCCAAAATACTCAACAAGTTCCTAGCCAATAGGATCCAACAGTACATTAAAAGGATTATACACCATGACCAAGTGGGATTTATTCCTGAGATGCAAGAGTGATTCAACATTTGCAAAACAATCAATGTGATAGAATACATTAATGAGAGGGGAGAAAAGAACCACATGGTCTTCTCAACAGATGCAGAAAAAGCATCTGACAAAATACAAAATACCCATTCCTTACTAAAACTCTTCAGAGTATACGGATAGAAGGAATACACCTAAGTATCATAAAATCCATCTATGAAGAGTCTACGGTGAGTATCATTCTCAATGGGGAAAAGCTGAGAGCTTTTCCCTTAAAGCTCTTCCTTTACGGTCAGGCATACCACAGGGACACCCACTCTCATCACTATTGTTTAACACAGTGCTAGAAGTCCTAGCAACAGCAATCAGACAACAACAACAACAACAAAAAAAAAATAAAAGGCATCTAAATCGGCAAAGAAGTCAAACTCTCTTCACAGATGACATGATACTTTATGTGGAAAATCTAAAAGACTCGACCCCCAACTTACCAGAACTCATATAGCAATTCAGCAATGTGGCAGGATACAAAATCAGTGCACAGAAATAAGTTGGTTTTATATACACTAACAATGTAACTATAGAAAGAGAAATTAAGGAATCAATTCCATTTACAATAGTGACAAAAACCATAAGATACCTAACCAAAGAGGTAAAAGACCTATACTCTAGAAACTATAGAACACTTATGAAAGAGAGTGAGGAAGACAAAAAAAGATAGAAAAACATACCATGCTCATGGATTGGAAGAATAAACATTGTTAAAATGTCTATCCTGTCCAGAGTAATCTACACTTTCAATGCAATCCCTATTAAAATACCATTGGCATTTTTCAAGGAGCTAGAACAAACAATCCTAAAATTTGTATGGAACCAGAAAAGACCCCAAATCACCAGGGGAATGTTGAAAAAGAAAAACAAAGCTAGGGGCATCACGTTGCCTGACTTCAAACTGTATTACAAAGCTGTGATCACCAAGACAGCATGGTATTGGCATAATAACAGACACATAGACCAAAGGAACAGAATAGAGACTCCAGACATGGATCCTCAACTCTATGGTTAGCTAATCTTTGACAAATCAGAAAAAAATATCCAATGGAAAAAAGACAGTCTATTCAATAAGTGGTGCTGGGAAAACTGGACAGCCACATGTAGAAGAATGAAACTGGACCATTCTCTTACACCATACACAAAGATACTCAAAATGGATGAAAGACCTCACCGTGAGACAGGAATTCATCAAGATCCTAGAGGAGAACATAGGCAGTAACCTCTTTGACATCAGCCACAGCAACTTCTTTCAAGACCCATCTCCAAAGGCAAGGGAAACAAAAGCAAAATTAACTTTGGGAACTTCATCAAGATAAAAAAACTTCTCCACAGCAAAGGAAACAGTCAACAAAACTAAGAGGTAACCCATGGAATGGGAGAAGATATTTGCAAATGACAGTACAAATAAAGGGCTGATATCCAAGATCTGTAAAGTACTTCTCAATCTCAACACTCAAAAAAACAAATAACCCAGTCAAAACGTGGGCAGAAGACATGAACAGACACTTCTCCAAAGAAGACATACAAATGGCTATCAGACATATGAAAAAAAATGCCCAACATTACTAACCATCAGGGAAATACAAATCAAAACCATAATGAGGTATCACCTTATACCAGTTAGAATATCAAAAATTAACAAGACAGGAAGCAACAAATGTTGGTGAGGATGTGGAGAAAGGGGAACCCTCCTACACTGTTGGTGGGATACAAATTGGTAAAGCCACTCTGGAAAATAGTATGGAGATTCCTCAAGGTGTTAAAAATAGACCCAGCAATTGCTCCTCTAGGTATTTACCCCACAGATACAGATGTAGTGAAAAAAAAGGGGCACCTGCATCCCAATGTTCATAGCAGCAATGTCCATCATAGCAAAACTGTGGAAGGAGCTGAAATGCCCTTCAACAGATGAATGGATAAAGAAGATGTGGTCCATATACACAATGGAATATTACTCACCCATCAGAGAGGATGAATATGTACCATTTGCATCGACATGGATGGAAATGGAGGGGATTATGCTAAGTGAAGTAAGTCAAGCAGAGAAAGACAATTAAACATATGGTTTCACTCATATGAGGAACATAAGCAATAGCATGGAGGATCATAGGGAAAGGGACTGAAATCTGAAGGGGGAGAAATCAGAGGGAGATGAACCATGAGAGACTATGGACCCCAGGAAACAATCTGAGCATTTCAGAGGGGAGAGGGCAGGGGACAGGATAATAGGGTGATGAATATTAAGGAGGGCACACGTTGTGATGAGCACTGGGTGCTATATGCAACTAATGAATCTGACAAAAATCTGACATTTCTCATATACATTTATTTGTTTATCTATACATTTGTTATATATATATTATACAGTGTATATATTTCACCTATATTTCCTATACTAAATGCTCTCCTACTGAAGTCAAGAATATGAGAAATACGGTCATTCTCATTACCTTTATTTAACACTACTTAAGTTATAAGACCAGACAAACGGGTTATAAATCCAGGGAAAAAAGAACATCATCAGTGATTGAAAATAATAACATCACCAGTCCTGTAACTACAACAAAAAGTGAATGAAATATATTTGAATTATTAAAATATTAGTAAGGGACTGAGTTACTTAATAGATATACAAACTGCAAGCATGGCAGAAAAAAAAAAACTAGTTAGAAGGTATAATGGAAAATACAGTGTGTTCAGATTTAAACAACAAAATATAAACTATCTAAGAGTAAACTAGATAAAATGTGCACGAGCAGAAAACTATAAAACTTGACTAAAGACCATAAAGAACACTTAAATAAACTGACCCTCTGTTCAACATTCACACTATGTTGTTGGTTACAAACACTAAATAAATATTTTAAAGTTGCCAACCCTAAATCAAATGATTCCCTAAATCAAATGTAACATCAAGAACCCAGGGATTTTTATTTCAAATTTTTATTTCAAATTTATTTTAAATTTATTTCAAATTTTATTTCAAATTTTGAAATTTATTTCAAAATTTCACTTAGAATAAGGAAGTAAGAGTAAGAAATATTTTTAAAGTAGGATTTGCATAATCAGATACCACAAGAAGATTAGTTAAACTCAGTGAATTTTAGAGAAATGTATATTTAAGAATTCATGATGTTAACATAAACAGAATCAGCAAAGGAAAGAAAAGAGATTGTAATAAATGATGGTAAAGAAGTACTACTGGGGAAAAATAAGTTGATCTCTACTTAACTACAAAATAAATTACACATGAATGAATGATGCAAAATTTTTTTTAATATGGGACTTGAACTCACAACCCTGAGATCAAGACCTGAAATAAGATCAAGAGTAATATATGCTTAGGGGTGCCTGGGTGGCTCAGTCAGTTAAGTGTCTGCTTTTGGTTAGGGTCATGATCCGAGGGTCCTGTAATCCAGCCCTACTTCAGGTTCCCTTTTCAGTGGGGAACCTGCTCCTCCTTTCCCCTCTGCCTGCCGTTCCCCCCACTTGTTCTCATTCTCTCTCTCTCTCTGCCAAATAAATAAATAAATAAATAAATAAATAAATAAAATCTTTAAAAAAAGAGTAGGATACTTAATCAACTGAGCTACTCAGGTGCCTCAAATGATCTACATTTTTAAATAGAGCCTTGTAATTTCTAGAAAAATAGTATATTATCACAAATCCAAGGGGATCTTTTCCAGCATAAAGACAAAGAGATAAACCATTTTTTAAAAAACATAAATTTAACTTCACAATATTCATTTTTAAAAGTTACAAGAAGGGGCGCCTGGGTGGCTCAGTGGGTTAAAGCCTCTGCCTTCAGCTCAGGTCATGATCCCAGGGTCCTGGGATCGAGCCCCGCATTGGGCTCTCTGCTCAGCAGGGATCCTGCTTCCTCCTTTCTCTCTCTGCCTCCGTCTCTGCCTACTTGTAATCGCTCTCTGTGAAATTAATTAATTAATTAATTAATTAAATTGAAATCTTTAAAAGTTACAAGAAAAAAAAAATAAGTAACACAATAGATGTCAGGTCAGGGAAATACCTGAAAAATGACAGAGGATAAATAGTTATACAAATAAATAATTCTTAAAAACAAAACAGTAAACATCCCCCAATGGAATAAAAGGGCAAATATCATTAATAGTCAATCAACAAAAGCAAAACTATAATGGTCGATAAATAAACATATACAATTATTTCAATCAAATACTGGAGTAAGTTATTTTACCTCCTTTCACTCATTTATTCAAAATATATTAATTTATGACCAATTTTATGCCAGGTACTTTTGTGGGTCACTAAGAACAGAGAGGTGAATTAGCACCCCTGACTTCATGAAAGAGAGAAAACAATGAAATAAAAAAATAACAGCATGATTTCACATATTGGTAACATGAGGAATACCAAGTAGGGTAAGTGGATAGAGAGCCACTGGGAATACTATTAAAATGGGAAAAAATCAACACAATCTTTTTGAAGGCTAATTTGGCAATGTGTATCAATAGCTTAGAAATGTTCATGTATCTTTTTGAAACTTTTTACCTTGAGATAATTTAAGACTCCTAAAAAATGGCAAATTTAGTAAAGCATTTCTATGGTGGCTTGATCTGTCTTTCCCCAATGATAACATCTTACATAGTCACAGTAAAATATCAAAAGCAGTAAACTGACATTGGTACAATACTATTTTTTTTTAATTTATTTGAGAGAGAGAGTGTGTGTGGGTAAGGGCAGAGGGAGATGAGAGAGAGAGATTTCCAAGCAGACTCGGTGCTGAGCATGGAGCCTGAGATTGGGCTCAGTCTCACAACCCTGAGATCAAGAGTCCAACACTCAAATGGCTGTGCCATCCAGGCGCTCCAACATTGGTACAATGCTATTAACTAAATTATAGACCTTATTTCAATTTCTTTAGTTTTTACATGGATTCATCTGTGTTTTTGCTGTGTAGTACTGTGAAAATTTTTTTACATTTATAGATTCATGTAACAGCCACCAAAATCAGGATACAGAAATGTTCCATCATCACAAAAACTCCATCATACCCCTTTATAATCTTATGTCTTTCAACTCTAATCCTGATAACCACAGATTCATCTTCCGTCACTATAATTTTGTTATCTTGATAGTATTATATAAATGGAATCATAGAGATAATGTTGAGATTGGCATTTTTTTCCCACTAAGCATAATGCCCTAGAGATCCATCCAAGTTTTTGTGGATATCAATAATTGGATTCTCTTCATGGCTAAGTTGTATCCCCATTACATGGGTGAGCAAGTTTCTTTGTCCATTCACCCATCAAAGGGCATTTGGGTTGTTTCCAGTTCAGGGCTATGACAAATAAAGCTGTTATGAATATCTGTTTAGATTTCTGTGTGGATATAAGTTTTTAATTCTGCAGGATAAACATTCACAATTGTGATTACTAGGTCCTATGACACGTATGCAGCTTAACTTTGTAAGAAACTACTGCACTATTTTCAGAAGGTTTGTGGCATTTTACATTTCCATCAATAACATATGTCAAAGCTAGTTTTTCCACCTTCTGCCAGCATTTGGTGTTGTCACTATCTTCTATTTTAGTCTTTCTGATAAATATATACTGATATCATGCTTTTTATTTGCATTTATCTAATGGCTAATGATGTTGAACATAATTTTATGTACTCACTTACCCCCTGTATATCCTCTTTGGTTAAATGTCTCGTCATGTCTTTTGCCTATTTTCCAATGTGAATGTATGTATGTGTGTGTGTGTGTGTGTGTGTATATATATATATATACACACACACACACACATACATACATTCACATTGGAAATGTATTCACATTGTATATATATGTATATATACATGTATATGTACATATACATGTATATATACATATATGTATATGTGTATATACACATGTATATGTACATATACATGTGTATATACACATATACATATATATGTATACATATATATGTGTATATATATATGATACAAGTCTTATGTTGAAAAATAACTTGTGAATATTTTTTAGTCAGTAGCTTGTCTTTTCATCCTCTTAATAGATTCTCTCAGCAAAAGTCTAAAACTTTTGATAAAGACCTATGTGTCATTTTTTTTTCTCTTATGGATTATGCTTTTGGTATCATGTCTAAAAACTCCATCTAACTTACATCATAAAGATTTCCTCCTATGTTTTCCTATAAAAAATTTAAGGTTTCATAGTTTACATTCATATCTATGATTCATTATAAGTTAATTTTGGTGTAAGGTATGAGGTTTAGGTTGAAGTTTATTTTTTGATCTGTGGATATATCCAACTATACCAAGAGGAGTTACTGAAAAGATCATCCTTCCTCCACTGAATTCCTTTTTTCATCAACAAAAATCAGTTGGATATACTTGTGTGAGTCAGTTTCTGGACTCTCTATTCTGTTCCCCTGATCTATGTGTTTGTTCATATCTCTGAGACACTGCCTTGTGTTTATATCTTTTGATGCAACAATTTTATTTCTATGAATTTACTGTAAGACATAAATAAGAATTCTTCATAAGAGACATACATGGAAACATGCACATGTAAGAATGCTCATTGAAACATTTTTTTACATATTGAATAACTGAAAACATTCTGTTGTCATGTATTCCAACAGAAAAAAGGTTAAAGAAATTATGATTTCAGATTCCACCAAAATGATTTTACTTAGCTAGTACAGAAACTCCTCCTATAAAACCCAGTGATGTTGGATAAACCTAATACTTTTTTAAATATATGCACTTTTCACTTTATTTTTTCTTTTTTTATACATTTTTTATTAACATATAATGCATTATTAGCCCCAGGAGTACAGGTCTGTGAATCGCCAGGTAACCTAATACTTTTTAATATAGACTTGACTTCAAAAAACGTGAGCCCTCCAGGAACCAGAATTGAAGAGGTTCCTCACAACCAGAATTCTAGGAGTACATGCTGATTTTTCTGGACCCCTGGATTTGTTACTAGTACAATGAGAGTAGGGTTTTGATTTTAATGTGCACATATGCATGGTTGAAAACAGAATTGCATACTCATGGTGGCACATCAAAACTGAGAACTGGGAAAAAGACTGAAACCCTGGAAAGACTATAATCCTTATAATTGGGATAAAAAATTCTTCACCTATATACCCAGTAAGATGACAATGTATCTTCAGAGAGAAATCAAATTCCTATCACAGGGTCCCATGTAGGTACAATCCACTAACCCTAAACTTAGTCTAGGAACCTCCAAGATTGGGGCACCTGGGTGGCTCAGTGGGTTAAAGCCTCTGCCTTCAGCTCAGGTCATGATCCCAGGGTCCTGGGATCGAGCCCCACATTGGGCTCCCTGCTCAGCAGGGAGCCTGCTTCTTCCTCTCTCTCTGCCTGCCTCTCTGTCTGCTTGTGATCTCTGTCAAATAAATAAATAAAATATTTAAAAAAAAGGAACCTCCAAGAACCTCATACTGGGCTACTCTCACCCTAGACAGCCTAGAAAGCCTAACAGAAACAAACACGAACTTTCTAGAAAAATAACTCATGTCACAAGGTATTCCCCCTAAAAAAAAAAAAAAAAAAAAAAAAAAAAAAACAGAAAACCAGCTCCCCTTAAGGTGAACTAAAAAGTTTACAAATATAGATTGGGGGTACCAGGGTGGCTCAGCCAATTAAGGTCCGACTCTTGATTTCAGCTTAGGGTCATCTCAGGGTCATGAGATCAAGCCCCTCACTGGGCTCCATACTGAGTGTGGAGCCTACTTAAGATTCTCTCTCTCCTTCTTCCCCAAAATCCCCACTCATGCACTCTTTTTCTACAAAAAAAATTTTATACACACACACAGACACACACCGTAGCAAGGCCAGCAGATATTACAAACAAGACGATTAACAGTCCAATAATTTGGGGGAAAAGCCTATAGATGGTCTGTTATGAGTCTATAAATACACTGTCCAATATAAATATGGTGTAAACTACAAGTGTGAGTAACATATGTAATTTTAAATGCAATTAAATTTTCACATTAAGAAGTAAAAGAGGGGCACCTGGGTGGCTAAGTGGGTTAAGCCTCTGCCTTCGGCTCAGGTCATGATCCCAGGGTCCTGGGATTGAGCCCCGCATTGGGCTCTCTGCTCAGCAGGGAGACTGCTTCCCCTCTTTCTCTCTGCCTCTCTGCTTACTTGTGATCTCTCTCTGTCAAATAAATATTTTTTTTAAAAAAAGAAGTAAAAGAAATAGGTGAAATTAATTTCAACAGTTTAATATTTTATTATTTTATTTAACTTTTTAAAAAATCCTTTCTTATATACTAAGTCTTTGAAATCCTGGGGAAATTTCACATTTAAGCACATCTTAATCTGGACATGCCACCTTTTAAGTGCTCAGTAGTCTTATGGGGCTGGTGGGTATCATATTGGACACTATCTATAGATCATAGCATAGATGTGCATAAAATGAATGATATGACTCATTCATTCAACTGTGATTCACTGAATACCTATTTTGTACCACTTTATCTTTTCTAGTAGCCACATTAAAAAAATAAAAATAAATGGGTGAAATTATTTTAATAATATACTTTATTACTAACTGAACATTTTAACCCAATATATCCAAAATAACATTTTAATATATGGCACTAGCCATGTTTCACATGCTAAATAGCCACAATTAATTAGTAGCTACCATATCAGATAGCACAGGATAGATGATCCTTATGTTACTCTAGACAGTCTTTTACATGCTTAGCTAAACTCTATGTCAATTAAACCAAGGAAGGGAGGGAGGAAGAAGAGAGAGAAACAAATAAGGAGAGGGAAGGGAAGAGGAGGAGAGAAAGGAGGGGAGATGGGAGGAAAGTGATGTTGTGGAAATCCTAGAAAATTCTGCCTTTCTCAGGAAGTTCTGTTCCTTGGGATTCTGTGGCCATGCAGGAATCAGGTGACATGACCATTTCTATCCTTAAGAGAGACATTCAGAGACAGACATCAAGGGAGACAAACACAAAGAACAAAAGAGAAATAGTATGTGTATATGTGTATACACATATATGTATGTGTGTATACATATATGAGGAAGAACATGGGAGTCTGGAGACAGACTGCAGAAGATCTTATCTGATACAGATTAGAAATTGAATATGGAGCCTCCACCTTGCCCTTGAAGCAGTAGGGTCCTCCATGTCAAGTTGTGCCTCCATGAGCACCACTCTATGGTAAAGGACACCAATGGCTGCAGTGACAAAGGCATAATACTCATATACCTGAACTCATCCATTTCTACCTTTGGTCAAAGGTTCTACTTCTCTAGAGAGAACAGGATAGATGGAAATCAGTGACTTTCAGAGAGTGAACTGAGGAGCTAAATTCAGCAGAGAGACAGAGGTGGTAGCAAAGATATTCCTTATCAGGCCTTAAAGATGCAGAATGTGATTAACTGTTTTTGCCTGAGGTCTCTCTAAAAAGAAAAGACATATCTTTAATCCTGAGTTTCTCAGCTAGGAAATGCACGCTATATGTACACTAACATATACACCAACATATACCACTTTGACAGCATTTCAAAGTGTGATACCAGTCTGTTTGGTAATCCTAAGAAGCTATGGCTCAAAGCAAGGACCTTGTCCAAAGAGGCAATCATACTTTCCAGGTAAGTGATCCTCAGCTTCTTTCTTACATGTGACAAATCCCTCCCGCCAATGTCACTAACACATACTGATGGATACTTGATCATAGAGTGGTTCTGTTTGCCTCCTTCCTAGGGGATAAAAGCTGGGATACACACTTCATTTACATTATTTTGTTCTTGGAGCTGCTCAGTAGCAAATACAGTGACATATACAATTTGGTGGCTTGTTTCAATTTGCAAACTTCACGGAAGCCTCTGCCCAGAACCAGCCATCAGCAGGACAGACACAACACTGCCAAAGATTTTACAAAGGCCATTTTACAAAGGCAATTACAAAGAATTTACAACCCCATAAGTTAACTTTCATTTTTATTTAATAATGTCTATATACTATTTCATGATATAATTAGTTTAGAGACTTATTACACAGTTTTTTTGGGTAGGCATCACTGATTTGCAAAGACAGGAAAAGGCCACCTAATAGTGTCTAGTACAATTAGTGTTCTGATTGACAGTGAAATCCTCCCATTTACTCAGGTTGACACTTTCATATGTTAAGCTAAAATACTGTTATTGTCTAATCATGACATTTCAAAGAGATTGTATAACCCCAAAGGCATTGTGCAGCCAAATAACCATATTGGGAAAAAAATACTTGAAGCTTACCTACTTTACTCCCATACTCACAAACTCTAAGTGTGGTTCAAACAAAGCTCCTGGTAATGGGTAATAATATTATCAATATATATTGTATAATTATGTATTATATATAATAAACATATAAACAATATATTTATATATGTATTTATATTATATACATATAATAATATGAACGATATTATATAATTCTACACCATCATAAAGCAGTGTGGTATCTATGGGTTTTAGAATTAAGCAGCAGAGTTTGAATTCTGGCTCCAACCCTACTCTGCATGATGTCTCATATAGAGTTAATGCTCAGTAACTATTACTTTCATCTCATTGATTTTCCCTAAGGTCAACAAGGAAAATGAGTTTGGACTTGATTTCATGGGCAATGAGGAGCTACTGAAAATGCTGTTTTAAGTTGAGGAACTTAATATGATTTTTTAAAAATATTTTATTTATTTGAGAGAGAGATCACGAGTAGGGGAGGATTGATAGAGGGGGAAACAAACACCCCCCAAGCAAGGAGCTTGATCTGGGACTTGATCCCATGACTCCAGGATCATGACTTGAGCTGAAGGCAGATGCTTAACCAGCTGAGCCACCCAGGCGTCCCAGTA
This sequence comes from Mellivora capensis, assembly GCA_004024625.1. Classification (NCBI taxonomy): domain Eukaryota; kingdom Metazoa; phylum Chordata; class Mammalia; order Carnivora; family Mustelidae; genus Mellivora; species Mellivora capensis. Next base: position 12,269 of record PISX010022156.1, read on the forward strand.
TGATGTTTTGGGTAACTAATAGAGTAGAGGCATGGATATTGGAGAGGAGACTGTTTCATCAGGCTAAACAGATACATCCTAATTGATCAATTGACAGAAGCTGAATTACTATAGGGGCAGGAAGAAGCATGGCAAATTTTTTCTCTCCTTACCTATCTATCTACTCATTTATAGATAATCATTTGTTAGTTCAAAGACAACATTCACATCACTCAAAAAGAAGCCCATGAAAAAGCTATTATTATTCAGTTTTCACAGATAAAAAAAGGGATGCTCAAAGAGGTCATGTATTTTTCCCAAGGATCATTTAACTAGTAAGTGATGGCCCCGGAGCCTGAAGACAAATGAATTATGTATGATCATTCCTGTAATACATACCATCTCACAAAAACATCAAAAAATATGAGTTTGCTCATTGGATAAGGATTGGAGGCCAGTGGAGGGATCAAATAATATTGAAAGTTCAATAATGGTAACATGAAGAGCAACAGTAAAAACAGAGAAGGAATTGATATAGTATGGGAAATGTAACAAGAAGACTGATGGAATATTTAGCTTGGGATATACTAATTTCAGAATGAGAACGAACATCTAAATGGAGCTTCTGCTAGGTATTTGAGAATAGGGACTTGGTGGAATATCCAGCCTGGCTATGTGTGAGACAGGAGATTAAAAGTGGATATAGACTCTGAGAGAGCCATTTTCAAGGAGAAGACCACCAAAATTATCCATGGAACATCCATCCATACTTAGGCTAAGAGAGAATATAAATTAATCAACCAGAAGGAGAATGATGAAGCAAGGACAGGTGTAAGAAAAAATGTGCAGCCCAGAAAAAGAAAAGAATGAGATGATTATCATTTTTTGAGCATCCACCAAGTGCCAGACCCTTAACCTATATGTTAGCATTTAATTCTAATGAAACTAATTTGATTCATGTGGCATGTTCTGTTTTCTTGCATGTGGAAAAAAAGGTCAAAGAGGAAATGTAAAGTAACTTGTTCAAGAACACACAAAAAGGAAATGACAAAATTAGGCTTCTTTTTAAAAATTTTTAGAAGATTTTATTTATTTATTTTAGAGAGACACAGAGAGAGTACATGAGCATGGAACACAAAGCAGGGCTTGATCTCACGACTATGAGATCAAGACCTGAGCTGAAACCAAGAGTCAGACACAACCAAGTAAGCCATCCAGGTGTCCCAAAATAAGACTTCTAAGTTATTTCTGTGACTCCAAATACCTGTTCTTTCCAGTTTAAGGAAGAAGGAATAGTCACTAGTGATTAAGTGTTGCTCTATTATTAAGAAGCAGTGTCTACTGTAGATAATGCTGCTATAAAATTGGGGTGCACCGGAAACTAAAGTCATACCATATGTTAACTCACTGAAAATTAAATTAAAAATTTTTTAAAGAAGCAGTGTCATAGAATTTGGCAATCAGATTTTCAGAGAGCATTTGGGAGGGGGCTAATATTTTAAGAAGATAGGACCGAACAAGGGATAAAGTTGGAAATGCATTGAAGACCACTCTCCACAGAAGTTAGGCACTGACTGCCGGGGGAAAGAGATAGTAAACACAGAAGAAAACTAAGCTGAAGATGCCACTTCTCACATTACTTTCTATAGTGGGTATTCCAGTCCTTTTGTAATCTCATGACACTAAAAGAAAGATGGAAGGTCCTTGTCAATCATTTGACCCCCAGAGGTGATAAACAGTTCTAGAGAAGTTACATGGCAGGCCCAGACAGCCCACTCCCCGTCAGAACTGGGTCAACAAACTGAAGTCTTTTGATGCCTGGTTTAATGCTCTTTGGGAAGGTACTGACTTTAGCATGATACTTTACCCATTCTTGCTAAATCTGGCTGACACTTGGTTAACATGTACTTTCCCTGAAAGTCCTCTAACTTGTATCTACCTCTATCTGTTAGAAACTGGAAGATCTCCTAAAAGAAGAAATAGCAGGGGGAAATGATTTAAACTATATACCTTTGGGAATGTACAGTACATACTTCAGTTAACTTGGAGGATTACAAGACTCCTTCCTGAGCCTCAATATTAATAGAATCTACTATTTTTTTAAGCACAAAGCTACCATAATTTTTGTATTATGTGCCAAATATTTTCCTCTTTTTTATAATTTTTTATAAACATATAAAGTATTTTTATCCCCAGGGGGACATGTCTGTGAATCGCCAGGTTTACACACTTCACAGCACTAAGCATAGCACATACCCTCCCCAATGTCCATTACCCCACCCCCCTTTCCCAACCCCCCTCCCCCCAGCAACCCTCAGTTTGTTTTGTGAGATTAAGAGTCACTTATGGTTTGTCTCCCTCTCAATCCCATCTTGTTTCTTTTCTTCTTTTCCTACCCCCCTAACCCCCCATGTTGCATCTCCACTTCCTCATTTTTATTAAATAGGGAGATAGCACAATGTAGAGCACATGGTAGATAATGAATACATAGTTGATAAAAGACTAGCCTGTATTAATATGAAGATTTAAGAACTCTTTGAAACAAATTTTCCAAAGGCATGTTTTTAAGCAGTCATGATTCAACTGCCCCATGGAAAATGCTGTGTAAAATCCAATTACTTTCACATTTGGGCACCTGCTTCTTATTTGATGACTCAAATGGCCAATTCTGGATGCAATGAGTCAAGGTTAAAGTGGAATTCAGGTAAAATTTTTGTATATTATCTATTTCTTTAGATTATTATTTTCTACTATTAAAAAGAAAACATGTTCAGTATAGATAATGTGAGTAAAGCAAGCTCAAAACAAAGAAGAAAATAAAAATCATTAATAATCCCATGATTCATTGATTACCATAGCTGGTGTTTTATTTCCTTTTTTATATCTATAAACACAATTTTTTTTACATAATAGGGGTGAAATGGATGTGAATTTTGCATATATTTTTCATTTAATATTGCAGCGTTTTTCCATGTCATTAGATATCCTTTAATAGCATCATTTTAAAACATGAATAATATCTTGTAGTATAAATGATGTCATTTAAATCATTCTGCTATTGTTGGTTATTTAGATTGTTAAATTTTTTCACAGTTCCAAACACTTTTATGAATAACATCTTTGTTCAGAATTTTCTTGCTGAAAATTTTTTTTAAAGATTTTATTTATTTATTTGACAGACAGAGATCACAAGTAGGCAGAGAGGCAGACAGAAAGAGAGGAAGCAGGCTACCTGCTGAGCAGAGAGCCTGATATGGGCCTCGATCCCAGGACCCTGGGATCATGACCCGAGCAGAAGGCAGAGGCTTTAACCCACTGAGCCACCCAGGCACCCCTCTTGCTGAAATTTCTGACCATTTCCTTAGACCAGATTCTGAGAAGTTGAATTACCAGGTCACTGAAGCTTAATTCTATTTGCTGTTGGTAGAACTGTAAAAAAAAAAAAGAAATGGATTTTCCTTTCCTGACACTTTAAACACAGATAAGGAGTTAAACACAGTTATATGAATGTTTTAGTCCAATTGATATGGCAACCTGATCATTTATTTGGCACCTAAAACATAGAAGAGTATTTTTTTTTAGATTTTATTTATTTGACAGACAGAGATTACAAGTAGGCAAGAGAGGCAGGCAGGGAGAGAGAGGAGGAAGCAGGCTCTCCGTGGAGCAGAGAGCCCGATGTGGGGCTCGATTCCAGGACCCTGGGATCATGACCTGAACCAAAAGCAGAGACTTTAACCCACTGAGCCACCCAGGCGCCCCTAGAAGAGTATTTTTAAATTCATTTTCTTTTTAAATATCATGCAATTATGATAATAACGAATGAATGAGCCACCCTTTTTTGAGTTATTTTTACTATCAGCAGTGGGATGGGTATATAGAAAATAATGGATTTGGATTGATTCACTCTTCTCATATATGTATTATAGGACTATGATGTGAGAGAGGTATGCTGTGGCTATGAAACTGTCTTTCCATGTGTTCTGTGCCAGATTCCACAAACCTCACTGCTCTAGCTTTTTCCAGAGTCATTCTTAATAATTTATCACTGTCTTCAGTGTTTGCAGTACTGAGAAGATGATGTTACCATAAGAAATAGCATATGCTGCATACAAACAGGTCAATAACCAGCTCATTTCGATATATGTCAGAAGCCTATTTTATCCAGGGACACAGTTTATCTGCCTTCAGAAATCCATTTTCAGGGGAATCCTACAGGCTAAATCACAACATCATTCCAGTTAGGCAGAGAAAATAACTTTAGCTACAACCTGCCTTATTGCATTCAAAGCATATATGTGTTTGCAATCAAGTTCTCCCAAAGATTATACATATTTCTACTCTGAGAAAAAGAAATGTAGGATGCTTTTGTGTGTAATTGCTAGAGCTGGAATCTAACTTGCAATTATACATAAAGAAGCAAGCATGTACCACCCCAAGAGGTATTTCAACCATTAAAGTACAGGAGTTTATACTAAAGTACCCTAGATTTCTTACCTTTCTGAGAGACAACTCTTGAGTTGTGTTCCACACAACCTCTTGAAGGTCCCCAGTAGGGCTGAGCCCCAGGCGTCCAAAGAAAACTATTCATTGGAATTCCCTTATATGGGCTTTATTCCCTTCCCTGTCTCACTTTCTCATTCCCTCAGTCCTTCCCAGGATCACCTCCCAAATAAACTACTTGTATCTAAATCCTTGTCTCAGAGTCTGCTTTTAAGGAAACTCAAAACTAGACTAATCTTCTATTTTCTCTTACTATAGTTTCAGGATAATTTTAACACTAGAGAAAGATTAAGATAAGATTCACAACACTTTTAAAATATATGTAGACTTAACTGTAAAATTTCAGAGATCTATTTGGTGAGGGAGGTAGGAAAAGGAGAGGACTTAGGACAGTAAAAAAGATAATTACATAATGACTTAAATCAACCTGAACTGAAACAAAAATTGCCACCAACTTCCAATGAGAACATTAAATTTGCATGTTTATATCATAATTTTCTACTGATTAGAAAATGCAAAATCTAACAATGTGAATATCTAGACAATATGATGAAAAGTCTCAGTAGTCTTTCTTGCTTGGGAAGGATAAGAGTGTCCAATTAAAAAAGGGGTATTTCACTTATATCAACAATGTTTGTTGTTTTGAGAGCATGTGTACAAATGGGGTGGAGAGGGAGAGAGGGAAAGAGAGAATCTTAAGTAGGCTCCATACTTACCCAGGCACCCCAAACCTACTTCTTTATACTGTAATTCTTAGATGATTAATACACTGTGTAAGGAGGAAGAGCTGCAGGGGAGGAAAGTGGGAAGGGCCAAACATTCACTTTGACACTGGTAGATTTATATGACAACCTGTATAGAAATGAATGACACTGCATATTTTTTAGGAGGCATCAGAATCTGATCATGAGCAATGTCAAAAGAGCTTTCTGAAATGATGGGAATGAAATGTCCTATATATGTACAGCCCAATGTAGTAGTCACTACTTCTGCCTACCAAGCCCTTAAAATATTGTTAGTGTGACTACTGCAACTAAGGAACTAAAAATTTAATTTTAATTTTAATAGTCATATTTGGCTTGCAGTTACTCTTTTGGGCAGCACAAATCTAGGCTCTATGCAGACTGCATTACGCTACACTACATGAATTTTCTAAAGGTTAATTTTCAGTTGTGAACTTAATTATAATCAACTACTAGAAATAAAAAGAAAAAACAGGCTTTTTTGTTAAGTCCTAGTCTACAAAGGGCTACATTAAATTCTTATACTGTTTGGGTATAAGAATACACTTTAAAGTTATTAAGAAAGTAGATCTTAAAGTAATTCTCACAACAAAAAAAGTTAATTATGTGAGGGGATGGAGGTTTTAACCAACTTATTTATGGTAATCACCTTGCAATAGATAAGTGTATCAAGTAATCACAGTGTATACTTTGAACTTACATGTTGCATATCAATAATAGCTCAATAAATCTAGGAAAAAACAAGAACTTATCACAACCTTATGGACTATATACTATTATCTCCATATTATAGTTAAAGAAACTGAGGCATTGAGAGGTTAAGTGATTTGCCTAGGAAACTGTAGAGCTGGGAATAAAGCAGAGTCCATGCTCTCAAACACTATACTACCCTGGCTCTTAAGATTTCAATTATTAGAGAAGACTTACTTCTACTCATCTGACATTAACTAAAAAAGCAAAGCTAAGACATATGTCTTGTCACAAGAAATTGAAGTCTTGAATCTTTCCCAGTTAAAAAATATGGGAAATAATGGGTAATCTGGTAAATAGGCCAGGTCAGCTTGAAAATATTTTGTAATATTCTTAAATGTGAAAGAAATGTGAAAACGTGAAAGAAGTGTGAAAAACCATTCTCAAATGTGAAAGAAGTCTTTCTTTCTGATTCTAACTGATGTGTTCATGGATGAATGCTCTCTATTTTTATTACTATGGCTGGAAAAAAAGACAACTTAGACACAAAGTTCTCTCTGATCTCTGTTCTATTCCTATATCATACACGTTTTGCTTGAATTTCACTGAATGAGTGCGAATTAGCAATGGAAATCCACAGAGTTTCACAAAAAAGAAAATGTTAAATTTCTTGTTGGGGGAGAAGGTGAGTGGATGGTGAGGTGGTAAACAAAGGATACTCTAACTTAAAAGACAATACAGTCTCCAATATGGAATACTACCTGAGCAAAACCTGAAATACATTAGTAAAATCTGGATATCTCACTGGTGAGCATTGATATTTGGATTCTGGCAGTATTTGGCAAATCCAGATCAAGACAGAGGAAGATCCTTTCACCTAAGTGTAATGGACTACTTAGATATAGAGACTCAGGTAATCCTACTGACTAGCTGTGTTTTTAAGCTGAAGATATGGTTATATAGTCATTAGTCACATAAGGGTTCTACTTTAAAATGTTAATTTTGTTAGAATTCACATTTTCAAAACATTTAAAACACACATAGTGTGATATGACAAATTTTCAAGGAGTCACTGAGCTTGACACGCAGCAGAAAATGGACTCCATGCTAGACTTTAATCGGTAGACTAGGCTTTCCAAGAATAATGATAGCACGTACTCTTTGGAATATAACATTGGACTTTTTTTTTTTCGAGGTTGGGCATGTGTTGGTCATGGAGAGAAAAATCATAGGACCATCGAGACCAGAGATTTTCTCCAGGATCTCAGTGTTGAAGATTATTTACCAACACATACCAATTTCATTACTGAAAAAAAGATATGACAAGCCAATTTCCAGTTGTTTTCTTACCCAAAAAGATGCTTGACAGAGGACAGACTTAAGTAGAGGGAAGGATGTAAAATATTATGTCTGGAGTTTAGAGTTAGAGTGGGTAGGTATAATATTGGAGAAACAGGCTTAGGGCATATCACGAAAGTCTCTGTGGTCCGTATTAAGAGGTTTTATCACTTGTCCTGAACACGAAGCAAACTCATCAAAGAGTTTAAACAGGATTCAGTTTATTTAGACTGGAGGTTTAAAATATAATTGTAGCAGAACTGTGGAGAGAAAGTCTTGAGAGCTTGCAGATCTGATTCACAGAAATGGATTAAGAAAGTTTTACATATGAGATTTGTTTAAATAATGCTTTGCTAATAAACTACCAAAAATGAAAACCACTTTCTTAAGCAACTGTTTCAGTCCAGATGATATACTTGAGCATTACTTCCAAATACTCATTACTATCAAACTTATTTTTGACATACAAGAATTACTTATTATAAGTCAATACAAGACACAGAATTTTGGTCTCATATAATTTATGAGTTAAGAAATTCCTTTAGAAAAATCTAAATATTGACAAATATAATAAAGATTTAAATCTGGATTACCTGTGTTTGCTGCACCCATCATGAAAGCAAAAATGTTTTCCAAGTATGTAAGACACTGAGAAAGCCACAAAGTTGAAAGGACCTGCCATTTTTCCTGAGCCTCTTCACTTAGGGTTATATAATGAATATTTGTGCAAAGCTTCTAGCCACCATAAACAGGGAGTAAGAAATTGACTTACAGGGGTAAAAAGAAAATAAATTCTGTATTAGATGAAAAGAATAGTAAAAAAAGGTTCCAGGAATAGCATGCAGCTGATCAAAATGGAATGTGAAAAAAAAATTTACAAAAAATCACAATATTCAGTGACAAGTTAATACAGCTCAATATACGTCAGTGAGAAAGTAGGACAAGAAAAAAGGACTTTGGATAGTCTCAGGAGGTGGTCTGGATGGGACTATCTGGTACAAAGAGTGAGCAATAAATAGGAGGGGGAAACTTTTAAAAAATGGATTATGCAAGTTGCAGACTGTTTTATTTTTGTCAAAATGAGGGCAGGCCATAACCCTTCCCAACTACTACAGTCCAGATAAGAACATGCAAACCACTGAAAAACAGAGAACAAGCATCAGACAGGAATACAGAGAGGGAAGAGCCCTTCCTGGGGTAACAAACAACAGACATTCTGTCTAGAACACAATAGAAGGTCCAACAGTGGATGGACGATCTGTGGATTAGGAAATTCAGAGCAGCAGTAGCCAGAGCTGTAGAAAATCAGTTGGAAGATTATGTATTAAAGAGCAAGCTTTGATAAACACTGGATTTGGATATTGAGAAGCTTTGTAGTTAGTACAAAAACCTGATAAAAGGAAGTGGCAATCTGATACAGACCAGGGTAGAAACTGTAACGGCAAAGACAATCAGTGTAGCACAAGACCAGAGACATTTTGCCTCTAACTACTTCTTTAAGGGATACACCAAGAGGTAATGGGAATGATTTCAAGGGAATATCAGAAATAAAAGTTGTGCTATCTGCAGTTTGTAATATATTTTAATATAACCCTGATATATTGATTATACACAAATGCACACATCTTCAGTGCCTCCCACCCCCAACACTACTGTGAGTCAACTGTTTCAGGGACTACATTATTCTAATTCCACAGTGTGGACAATGTCATTTTTAACTAATCTTCTCTGATTTTACATTAAAATATTATGATGAGGGACTGTCAAAGGTAATATTCAAACTTACTGACTTGACTGATCACTGCCTTCAAGATTCTTTGGTCCAGAGAGGACGTACAATTCTTCAGTTCACCGATGCTTCTTTCCCCAGCACCTACTGTATGGTAACTTCTGAAGATAACTTGTGAATGAATAAACCAATCTGTTAATAAGTGGTACTTTATTAAAGCTTATTCTTGGCTAGTTGTGCCATGTGTGTTGTTTATGCATGGCACATTATAACCAGCCCATGTGTAAAGTCCCCAATAATATTTAACTCTTTGTTTAAATAAAATTTCATTATTTTTATCTACTTAACATAAGAGACATGCTAGCATTGAATTTCTAGAAGGCATATGAACCTGACTGAATGCCTGATCTGAATGTGTGCCATAATGCTCTTTGACCTGAAAAGTGGATTTTCTTCTGCTTATCATGAGGTATCAAAAGGATCAGGACCCTTGAAATCTCCTTCAGCCTGAATTCCTCATCAGGGCTGCAGGACCTTCTAGTGACAATATAACAATATTATCAGAGCGAGAAATAGCTGCCACAGGGAACAATGCTTTAAATTGTATCAATAAACACAATGTGTTAAAAATAAGGGAGGTGTAGTCTTTTCTGGTCTGTATTAATACTGTGTTAACGTCTGGACAACAAACTTTATATGGGAAAATGACAAACGAGTTTGTGGAGAAAATGTGACCAAGATGTCAAGAGACTTTAAATAGCCATATATGGAAAACATAGAAGAAACTCATGATTTTCACCCCTCTTCCATCAATATGTTTTCTTATTAGTTTTCCAACTTCAGTAAATGACACCCCATTCCCTGAAATGCTTAAGGGTGGAGTCAATTAGAATCACCTTCCTTTTTCAACTCTGAATTAAGTATCAATACTAATACCAAGTATAGTATTAGTGCACATGCAATTAATGCTAATGGTAGCTAAAATTTACTGAGTATTTATGCTCTGTCAGGCACTGTACTAGAACCTTTACATGTATTCTTTTGCTAAATTCTCATACCAATTTTATCTTCCATATTTTATTTTTTATTTCTTTATTTGAGAGAGAGAGAGAGAACAAGAGCAGCGGGGAGTGGGGGTAGGGGAAAATACCAGAATGAGAAGAAGCAGACTCCCTAGTGAGCAGGAAGCCCAGGGCTCAATTCCAGGACCCTGAAATCATGACCTGAGCTGAAGGCAGAGGCTTAACCAACTGAGCCACCCAGGCCCCCCTATCTTCTATATTTTAGATGAATAATTTGAGACTTAGAGCTTTGAATACAGTTGCACCTAGTCATCAATGGTGGAGTCAAGATTTAAACCCAAGTTTGTCAGATTTCACAACCTGAACCAAGTCTGCATCAATCTCCAAAAATACCTCAGCTCTGCCCACTTCTGCCCTTCTCCACTACTATTACTCTTGTCAAACCAACATCATCTCTTACCTATACTACTTCAGTAGTATCCTATTTGAAGTTGTGTCAGGTGTTTACATACATTATATCAATGAATCCTGTCTATGAGATGAGTGTTTTTTAATCATCCAAAAGTGAAGAAACTTAAACCAGAGAGTCTAAATGAGATGGCTAAAGTGACATAACTAGTAAACAGAAGACTGGATCTGTCATATACAATACTCAATGATAAAAATTCACTTTGGAGAGGGTCAACTAGATTAGAAGAATGGATTGAAAGTAAATCACAGACTGCTGCTTGAACACTTAATATTATTTAAAATAATAAAATGACTTAAATGTTAATAGTGACTAATTAAAATAAAAGTAATAATAGTAACCAGACTAAAAAAATAACTATTAGCTTCAGTGAAACAAAGAAAGGAACAGGGCTTAAAGCAGTGAGATTCAAAAAATGATAGCCAATGGGCGCCTGGGTAACTCAGCTGGTTAAGCCTCCAATTCTTGGTTTCAGCTCACGTCAAGATCTCAGGGTCCTGGGATTGAGTCCAGAGTTTGGATCCACACTCAGCATGGAGTCTGCTTGTTCTTCTCCCTCTGCTGCTTCCTTTTCCTCTTTCTCTCACAAATAAATAAATACAATCTTGAAAAAATACAAATAACTGATAGCCAAGGGAAGAAGGCAGAATGAATCAGAGCAGTACTGAAGTTTCTTGACTAGAGGCCTATTCCTGAGCTAGATGAATGAATTGGCAGAAGAGTCAAAGAAACTCACAACTATGCCTGATCTGGAAGGGAAGCAAACTTAGTAGATGCTATCTCCTTTCTTTTCTGACTGGGGATGAGTGATCAAATGAATAAAGTATAAAATAGAATTAGAAATTCTTTTTAAAAGAAGTAAATGTTCCAGGATTTACACAACTGGAGAACTGAAGTGAAACCTAACTGTATACCAACATGGCAACAGGACACGACCCCAGATGGAGAGAACTAATCCTGACTTAAAAAGATGAAGTTCTCAAGAGACAAAGAAAGTAAAGACCATACTTTCTAACAAAGACTGCTCAGAGCCTCACCTGAATTCTCTTGTCTTCTAGCATACCATATACATTCAATATCTCATCCTCAAACAAATGTTCAGATACTATGAAAAGAGCCAGGCAAAGAAAAAATATAAGTCTGTACCACATGCCTAAACTGCTACTTACACCACCACTCTGGCTGGGCATACACCCGCCTGCGGCCACGGGGTCTGAACACACCCAGCCTGGGCCTGAGAGAACCCAGCGGAGACTCCAGTCAAGGTTCCTCGGCCTGCAGCCTTCCGTGATCTGTGCCACTGCCGGGTATAAGGGCACCCGGCATGGGCATGGGCTCCAGACAGCAGTCCCACTAACGTCAGCCACCCAGGTTCAGGCCTGCCCAGACCAATATCAATCACAGTTTTAGTGGCACGGGGCTGTAGAGACAAGCGGGAGCTTTGGGCGACCACGGAGATGGTGGCTGGGGGTGCTCACAGCCTGTGGGAGGTTGTGGTGTTCAGTGGAGTTTGCAGAGGGGGAGTCTGTGTGTTCTGGACCACCTAGAGGGGAGCAGACTGAGGTTTCTCTCTGAGACGGAGGTCTGGGTGCAAACAGTTTGCTTTCCACTAAACCTCTGAAAAGCCGCAAAAAGCTTCCAAAGAACAAAAACCTCCAGAGAACAAAAGCCTTAAAAATCGGTTTCTACAGAGCCAAGCCCCTTGATAGGGAGTAGGGCAACTCAGGCCAAGCAGGACTGACTGAAAAACAATGTGGCAGATCCCTCCACCAGAAGACAAGGTAAAAGAACAAGAGGACAACCACCACAGGGTCCCCATAAAACTGTAAAACCCCAACATCAGGGGAAAACAATATATTAAGCTCCTGGTATTGCCCCCCAAACCTGTATATTTCATAGATACAACTTTTCGTTCTTTCTTTTTTTTTAAATTCATTCTTACAATTCTTGTTCTTTTTAATTTTTAACCTACTTATCATTACAACTAGAGGTTCAATACAACATATTCCATAATAACTTTTTTTTAAGATTTTATTTATTTATTTGAGAGAGAGGCAGTGAGAGAGCATGAGCGAGGAGAAGGTCAGAAGGAGAAGCAGACTCCCCGTGGAGCTGGGAGCCTGATGCGGGACTCGATCCCGGGTCTCCAGGATCATGACCTGAGCCGAAGGCAGTCGTCCAACCAACTGAGCCACCCAGGCATCCCCCATAATAACTTTTTAACTTGAACTCTTTTCATACATATACCTGTGTTTCTTTTTTTCTTTAATATACATAAAGATATAAGCTTCAAGGTAATCCTTGTCCCCTATTTAATACTACCCCTATATATAAACCAGTTTTAATTTCCCTGTATCTCTGCAAAGTTGAGTCCTTTAAGAAAGATAACAAGATACACCCAGGAAGAACTGAAATAACCTTCCTCGCCCACATCGAGGGTTTATAACCACCTTCCCATCTTATTCTTCTGTCAGTGTTTCTGTGTATTTGTTTTTGTGCTATATAAATCTTATTCTTGGGGTTCATTTTGGCTGGGTTTTTCTTTTTTTTTTTGTCTTTTGTTGGTCTTTTTGTTTGCTCATTTTTGTTTACGTGCCTTATAAATCTTAATTTGGGGGCTCATTTTGGCTGGGTTTTCTCTTTCTCTCTCTCTTTTTTTTTCTTTCTTTTTGGTGATGACTTCCGATTGCTCCAAAACTTTCCAGGGTGCACACTGTCTGGACCATGGTTGATATATTCAGCTATACATCCCCTCAACCACCTCTCACCAAAATGACTAGGAGGAGGAATACCCAAAAGAGGAAAAATTCAGAGACTGTGCCCTATGCCACAGAACTATTGGATATGGACATAAACAGTATGTTGGAAAGGGAATTTAGGGTGACAATTATCCAGACAATGGCAAGGTTGGAGAAGACCATCAGTGGCAACATAGAATCTCTAAGGGCAGAAGTGAGGTCTGACCTGGCAATACTAAAAAGTGCTACCAATGAGATCCAATCTAATCTAAATACTCTAACAGCTAGGATAACTGAGGCAGAAGATCTAAATACTCTAACAGCTAGGATAACTGAGGCAGGAGGAGGTCTGGAACAAACAGCTTCAAAGCCATGAAAACAGATTAGGAAAATAAATGATGCCATGAAACATTCCAATGTCAGAATTATTGGGATCCCTGAGCTAGTGGAGAAAGAGAGAAGACTAGAAGATATATTTGAACAAATTCTGGTTGAAATTTTCCCTAATCTGGGGAATGGAACAAGTGTTCATGTCCTAGAGGCAGAGAGGACACCCCCCAAGATCAACAAGGGTAGAAAGACCTCCAGACACGTAATTGTGAAATTCACAAATTGTAAATGCAGAGAAGATGTCTCAAGGGCAGCTAGGGGAAAGAGATTCCTTATGTAAAGAGGGAGGACCATCAGAGTAACATCGGACCTGTCCACAGAAACCTGGCAAGCCAGAAAGGGCTGGCAAGACATATTCAGGGCACTAAATGAAAGGAACATACAGCCAAGAATACTTTATCCAGCAAGGCTGACATTCAAAATGGATGGAGAGATAAAGAGCTTCCAAGACCAGCAAGGTTTAAAAGAGGATGTGACCACCAAGCCAGCACTACAAGAAATATAAAGGGGGATTCTAAGAAGAAAGAACCCAGGAGTGATACAGAAGAGACATTAATAGAGACAATCTATAGAAATAAAGACTTCACAGGCAACATGATGTCAATAAAAACTTACCTTTCAATAATCACTCTCAATGCATATGGCCTAAATCCTCCCATGAAATGGCATAGGGTTTCAGACTGGATAAAAAGACAGGACCCATCCATATGCTGTCTATAAGAGACATATTTTAAACCTAAAGATATATCCAGACTGAAAGTGAAGGGATGGAGAACCATCTTTCATGCCAGTGAGTCTCAAAAGGAAGCTGGGGTAGCAATTCTCATATTAGAGAAATTAGATTTTAAGCTAAAGACTGTAGTCAGAGATAAAGAAGGACACTACATCATTCTTAAAGGGTAATAAGAAGATCTAACAACTGTAAATATTTATGCCCCCAACATGGGAGCAGCCAACTACATAAGCCAACTGTTAATCAAAATAGTCATATTGGTAAGAATATGTTAATTGCCACTCTCAGCAACAGACAGATCTAAGCAGAAGATCAACAAAGAAACAAGAACTTTGAATGACACATTGGACCAGACAGACCTCATAGATATATACAGATATATACCTACTTTGTAGGTCAATATATTTGTAGTCAGATATACAGGACACTACATCATTCTTAAAGGGACTATCTACCAAGAAGATCGAACAATTTTAAATATTTATGTCACCAATATGGGAGCAGTCAACTACATAAGCCAACTGATAATCAAAATACTCATATTGATATGACTACATTAACTGTAGAGGATCTTAACATGCCACTCTCAGTAACACAGAAAATCAATAAAGAAACAAGTGCTTTGAATGACACATTGGATCAGATGGACCTCATAAATATATATAGAACATTTCACCCTAAAACAACAAAACACTCATTCTTCTCGAGCACACATGGAACTTTCTCCAGAATAGACCACATACTGGGTCACAAATCAGGGCTCAACCGATACCAAAAGATTGAGATTATTCCCTGCATATTCTCAGACCACAATGCTTTGAAACTGGAACTCAACCACAAGAAAAAGTTTGGAAAGAATACAAGCACTTGGAAGCTAAAGACTATCCTGCTCAAGAATGTTTGGATCAACCAGGAAATCAAAGAAGAACTTAAAGGATTCATGGAAACCAATGAGAATGAAGACACATCGGGCCAAATCCTATGGGATATGGCAAAGGTGGACCTAAGGGGGAAATACATAGCCATCTAAAATTACATTTGTAGAATAATTCTATTTTGTAAAATAATTTTTGGCCATTTGTGCAGTGTTGGGTTAACTAAACTAGACACACATCTCCCAGAATTCCTATTCCTGTATAGTCTGGTTTCTAGCTGTCCAATGAATTTGCACACAATTTGTTAAACATAAGTGACATAAATGCCATTATTCTCTGAAGGTCACTGTGACTAGATGTAGTGATGGAGACAAGGGGAGGGGTTGGTTTTTACCTTGTCCTTGATCTCCCCTACTCTGCCTCCAGTTCTCCATGGTGATCAACAGCAACCCTGAACTCACAACAAGACATCTGGTGGTGGACCACTGATGCAGAAGAAACACATAGAAACACAGCTTCCCACTTAAATTGGACCTTTTTGGCTTTTCATATTGATTGAACTATGTGAGGTCTAATTCTTACAATAAAATCTTTTTTCCGCAACTCATAGAGAATCTGAACCTTTGATTGAACCCTGCCTGATACAAATATTTTCTTTCTGTTATGTGTGTAAAAAGATACCTAAAATTATATTCCCTTAATACTAATGACAGTTATTTCTAAACAGCTTAATTGTTGTGACTTTAAACTATTTTTATTATTTTATACATATTTTTGGCTTTGCTCTCAGGAAAAGAACACCACCAAACCTAGCTCTTTCTGAGAAGAGCACTGCTCAACAGAAAATGTGTGGAGTTTCTTCTTCCTGTCAAACATTATTTGTCTCTGTTCTACTTTCTCAGGATTCTTTTCCAGGGATTGGGTAGCTAAGTCCCACACTAAGATGTAATAATCACAAGGTCCAACATGTTATTCTTCCTAGATAACATCTTTGCAATTAGCATAAACTAACTTTCAGCAGGTTAACCCCATGAAAAACTGGATAGGATTCCAGATAAGCTAGGTGAAAGTCCTTGCTTACAAATTAAAAACAAGGCAAGTCCTCCCTAAATTTTGAGAGGGATGCATGGTCACTAATAACATACTGTCCTACTTTTTTTAGTTGATAACTGAACTAAGTATAACAAGGTAACTGGTTTTCAGAATTTAAGGATTTTAGCATTTTGCTATGATGATTTTGAAAGGCACAGGAAAGAATATCAACAATGAGCACATTCTAAAAATGTAGTTGTCACAGGAGACATTCAGTAAATATTTATTGACTTCATACATAAAATGAGTTAGAAGTTAGACATTCAAAATTTGTTAATGTTGCTTACTTCACAGTTAGCAATTTCTAAACTGTAAGCAAAAAAGCGGTGTTCTAAACCAAATGAGAAAAAGAGTTAAGTTCAAAAACATTAATGAAACATTCAATTAAACACAATTTAATGTATAAGTTGTGGTTGCAGGGATCCTCACTATTTCCAAGGTAGAGTTCCCCACATTTGGTGACATTAGAATAGAGATATATTGTTTTCACATTTATTTGTGTTATTTTCCTAAGGACCTATAAAATCTGAAGCAGTAGTAGTTCATGGGACAAAATTTGGCAGAGGAGTAATATGCTCCTCTTTTTGTTCTTTGTATGGGGCTATGTTGGTGGATATTTTAGTTATGAATTAGATACTGCAAGCTGGAATGGCTATTCTGCAAGTATTATAGAGTACTCTCAAGTCGGCTAGGATAAAATTCATTAACATTCAATTACTTAATGTTTTATCTTTTTCCTATTTGTATTACAATTTCTCAGTCTAAGTTTTAGATGTCAAGAGATATTTCACAGACATCATAATGTAATACACCAAAGAAAGTGAAGAACATCTATCTTAACTTCCATAGACCAAAATTGTGTTTCACATTTTGTCTGCAAACTAATACTAACCATAGGTATCATTTTAAACAGAAGCTAGAAGTATTTTCTGCCTGCTCAGGAGGTATGAAAGCAAGAGAGTTTTATGTTATTCTTAGAATAAACTTGATATTTTAATAAAAACCTCTTAGTTTTCAATAAACTTATTTGCTGTGAAAGCAAAGATCATTTCAACAGATACACATCATCTACATTCTTATTTGCTCAACACAAATATATTTATACTCTCAATATACAAATGCCTAGGCTGCATCCCTTTTCCTGTACAGAATTTATCAAGGAAATGGTACCATTATTATATTAAGCTATAAATGGCAAATGAAAGGATTTATCTTACAATCCATTTTATAAAACTATAAGACAGCATTTGACCACATCACATCATCTAACCATATCCTCTGGAAACTACCTGTGATGTCAACATTATTTGCGTCTTAAAATAAGTTGAGTTTTTCTCTCTTTGCATATAATCATTAATATCAGTTCTATCACCATTACCCATCAGAGAAAACTAAAATGGCATTATTAATGACTAACTGGGGTATGAATTCTGAATTCTTCTATTTTTTATACTTTTAGACTAAAAACAAAGTTAACAAGAAATTTTATTCTGTAATCATTTAAAATGTTTAATTTTTTTACAGCTGTCACAGAGATTATCTCTAAGATCCCATTCTATTGTAGTATGATTAGTTCTCTTAATGTATACTTTTTAAAACAGCAAAATTGTATTGTACATTCTTTGGGTTTGGTCAAATGTGTAATGACCAAAATGCATATGACCAAAAATATATAATCCATCATAATATCATGTAGAGATTATCATCCAGTATCATTTCTCTGTCCTAAAAAAATCTTCTATGCTTTGCCTATTCATCTTTCTCTAAGCTTCAATCTCTGGCAATCAATGATTTTTTATTTTTTCCATAGTTTTGTCTTTTCCAGAATGTCATACTGAAAGACATTTTGATTGCTTCCAAGTTTTGGCAACTCTCAATACAGTGTATATAAATATCTATAAACAAATTTTTGTATAGATATAAGTTTTCACCTTATTTGGGTAAATACCAAGGAATACAATTGCTGGATCATGGTAAGAGCTATTTAGTTTCATAGAAACTGCATAACTGTCTTCTGGAGAGGATGCACCATTTGGCATTTCCACCATGAATAAAAGAGAGTTCAAGTTGTTACACATCCTCCCAGCATCTGGTGTTGTCAGTGTTTTGGATTTTGACCATCTAGTAGGTTGTAGCGATATCTCATTTTTGTCCTAATTTGCAATTTCCTAATAACGTACCATTTGTCTATCTTTTCTTATGCTTACTTGTCATCTGTATGTATGTCTTCTTTGTTAAGATGCCTATGTATGGTTTTGGCCCATTTTTTAATGGAGTTATTTTCTTATTGTTGAGTTTTAAGAATTCTCTGTTTATTTCAGTCAACAGTCATTTATTAGATGTGTCTTTTGCAAATATTTTCTCCCAGTCTATGGCTTATCGTCTCATTCTCTTGATAGTATCTTTTGCAGAGCAGAGGTTTTTAATTTTAATGGAGTCTAGCCTATCAATTTCTTCATTCATGAATCATGCCTTTGATACTGTATGTAAAAAGTCATCATTATACCCAAGATGATCTTGGTTTTCTCCTATGCTATCTTCCAGGAGCTTTACAGTTTTACTTTCACTTGTATACCTGTGATACATTTTGAATATAGTTTTGTGAAGGGTATAATGTCAGTGTCTAGATTTCTTTTTGCATGTGGATGTCCAGTTGTCCCACAAACATTTGTTGAAAAGACTATCTCTGCTCCATTGTATTGCTTTTGTGTCTGTCAAAGATTAGCTGACTACATTAGTGTGGATCCATTCCTTGGCTCTCTGTTCTGTTCCACTGATATATTTTTTCACCAACGCAATACTGTCTTAATTACTGCATCTTTATAATAAGTCTTAAATTGACTAGTGTTAGTCCTACAACTTTGTTCCTTGCCTTCAATACTGTGTGGGCTACTCTAGGTGTTTTTCCTCTCCACATAAACTTTAGAATCAGTTTGCCTATATCCACAAAATAACTTGTTGGGATTTTGATTAGAATTGCATTCACTCTACACATCAATTTAGGAAAATCTAAAACCTTGATGATATTGAGTCTTCCTACCATGAATGTGGAATACCCCTCCATTTATTTCATTTTTTATATCTTTCACCACAGTTTTATAGTTTTCCTTATATAGACCTTGTACATATTATTAGATTTATACTTTTCATATTTTGGGTATTATTATAAATGGTAGTATGCTTTTAATTTGAAGTTCCATTTTTCATTGCTGGTGTATTCTATACACCAAAAAGCAATTGACTTTTCTATATTATTGTATCCCGCAATCTTGCTATAATTGTTTATTAGTTCCAGAAGCTTTTTTTTTCAGTTCTTCCAGATTTTCTACATAGTTGATGTTACCTGTGAACAATTTTGCCCATTTTTAAAATATATTTTTTTTTGGCCATTCTAACTGGTATGAGGTGGTATCTCAATGTGGTTTCAATTTGAATCTCCCTGATGGCTAGTAATGATGAACATTTTTTCATGTGTCTGATAGCCATTTGTATTTACCCCAAAGACACAGATGTGGTGAAAAGAAGGGCCATCTGTACCCCAATGTTTATAGCAGCAATGGCCACGGTCGCCAAACTGTGGAAAGAACCAAGATGCCCTTCAACGGACGAATGGATAAGGAAGATGTGGTCCATATACACTATGGAGTATTATGCCTCCATCA
This sequence comes from Mellivora capensis, assembly GCA_004024625.1. NCBI lineage: Eukaryota > Metazoa > Chordata > Mammalia > Carnivora > Mustelidae > Mellivora > Mellivora capensis. The sequence continues at coordinate 32,232 of PISX010022156.1, forward strand.
GAAAGGATGAATACCCGACTTTTGTAGCAACATGGATGGGAC